>CM038628.1:3270470-3287970 GCA_021554675.1 Leuciscus idus
CCTTCAGGACATTATGCGTGTCTGTAGTGAAACCAGTGCCCATTTCTCCTCCACCACCTCAAAGATGCTACTCGCTCTGGACAAGTAAGTTTGAACATCATCACTGACCACCAAAGTGTCCGAAAATCATACAAATAGGCCGTTAGAGTCTTGTTATGATAATATAAAGACGGTTTTCTTGTCCTCCATTGGCCTATTTTCAGTTGAAACAGGACGTTGGGAAGGACGAACCTTATTTTACCGAAACCAGTAGCTCTTAGTTTAGGTCACAACCCTTGAATCATGATTTAAAGTGCCCTTATTATGCTTGTTCGTGTAGTGTGTAATATTAGCTCACTGTATGGGCCAAACCAAACGTATGGGTCAAAATTATCGATTTTTCTTTTATGCCAAAAATCATTAGGATATTTAGTAAAGATCATGTTCCATAAAGATATTTTGTAAATTTCCTACTGTAAATATAGAAAACATTTATTTCTGTGAGTGAATGCTGCACAATCGTGAACATAAATGAACAACTTTAAAGGAGATTTTCTCAATGTTTCGATTTTTTTGCACCCTCAGATTCCAGATGTTCAGATTCGGCCAAATATTGTCCTATCCTAACAAATACATCAATGGAAAGCTTATTTATTCAGCTTTCAGACATATGTATAAATCTCAATTTCAAATAGTTGACCCATGTGACTGGTTTTGTGGTCCACATATGTTTTGTCTTGAGTTATTGTCACTGTTTATTTCAGGTGGTTAGCAGAGCAACACGCTGTGCCTCACGCCATCCCTGCACTCTTCCGGCCGGCTCCGGTGGACCGTGTGAAGACTAACGTGAGTAACCCGGCGTATGCAGTGGAGAGCAAGCAGCCCGACGGCCCGCTCCACATGGGCTACACGGCGCTGGAGATCAAGAGCAAGATGATGTCCCTGGAGAAAGCTGACTTGTGCATCGAGAACCCGCTCTACGGGTCAGATCTGCAGTACACTAACAGAGTGAGGCTTTCTCTTATGATGATAACCAGAAAAAGTTGCATTCATAAACCATGCTCATAATTTGTGGTCAGTAGGATGTTTTTTTCATTAAACATTGTCACATTAGTTGGATCAAAAGTTACATTTATAACATTGCAAAAGATTTCTATATCACATAAATTATGTCCTTTTGAACTTTCTATGCATCAAAAAATTCCTGAAAAATATGCATCATGTTTTCCACAGAAATATGAAATATTTCAACACTGATAATAATCAGAAATGTTTCTTCAGCATATTAGAATGACTCCTAAAGGATCATGTGACACTGAAGACTGGAGTAATGATGCTGAAAATTCAGCTTTGATCACAGGAATAAATTACATTTTAAAATATATTCACAGAAAACTGTTATTTAACATTTTTATAATATTTCACTTTTTTTACAGTATTTTTGATCCAATAAATACAGCCTTGATGAGCATGAGACACTTCTTTCAAAAGCATAATAAAAAAAACAAAGCTTTGAACGGTAGTTTATATAAGATTATGCATTTTAGTCGTTTATCATGTGCAATATACCTTTTTAATTGATATTTTGAACACATAACAAGATTTGAACTCTTTCCTAAAGGTGGACAAGGTCATCATCAACCCTTACTTTGGTTTGGGAGCGCCAGATTATTCCAAAATCCAGATTCCAAAAAGAGACAAATGGCCGCACAGTATGACCAGCGTCAACGAAGACAAGTCAGTATATATATTTTTACGTTTACTACTATTACTACATTATTAGGCTGCTAATAATCAGACTTCATCAAATACTATACGTAATGGTTAATGCACAACGTGGTGTCCATTGTCAGGTATTAATGCCCGATGGCGAGGCGTGAACCGTCCGGCGCGCAGAGGAGTGTTATGTTATTATATTATATTATATATTATGTTATTTTGCCTCCGCCGAAGTCCATTAATACCTGACAATGGACACCTGGAAGGGCATTAACCCGCTTATACCATGGTCACTTGCCAAATAACACATTTTTAAAACATTAGTTTATATTTTAATTAGTTTTACAATCAAAATCTAAAGTTTTTACAAACAATAACTTGGTTTCCCTGGTTACGCCTGACGGTTTATTTAGCAACGGAGATATTTATAGTCCGCTCAGCTCGTAGAACCCTTCAGTTTACTGCCTGTTGCTATGGTTACTCACAGCTGATGTAGCCAGCGCATTTATTTATTCATTTCGAACGGTAAACAGTCAGTTTCACCAGAACTCCTTTACTAGGTGTCCTCTATCACTTTTTAATGGACACCCTGCAGCCAGTCAGAATCGAGTATTCACCCAGACCATGGTATAACACTTTTTAATGGACACCCTGCAGCCAATCAGAATCGAGTATTCACCCAGACCATGGTATAATTTTTTTTATATGCCATAATCATTTGTTAACAAACAAGTATTCATTACTTCAATAAGCTCATTGTTTCCTCCTTAAATTATTACATTTTTTAAATTAGTAAATTTTTTGCTAACTATGATTTGTAGATGTACATTTCGGAAATGTATAACTAAGATCGTTACCTCTGATAACAGATCACTCTAAATTGTAATGAGGACTCATGCATTTTCTGTAAAGCTGCTTTGAAACGATGTGTATTGTGTAAAGCGCTATACAAATAAACGTCAAATTAATTAAATACAATTAGTATCCATTTTAAGATATCCAAATACATTATGCCGATTGCCCTCTTTAGACATTCTACTAACTATACTGTAAGTAACTTTGCATCTACTTGTCAACTAGCAGTCATTAGAGTATAAGTCTACTTAATATCTGCTTTATTTTGATGCTCCCCAACAGACACTTTACTGACTAGAAGTAGCTTTGCATGTACTTATTCTACTTGCATATAATTTAATATTGTTAATAGTGTGGAATGTTAATATTTGCAAAGATTTTGTAAAAAAAATTATTTTTTTATTGTGTATATAAATATTAAATTATATTTAAGTAACTTTGGATGCACTTATTCTACGAACCCAAACTTTAACCTAGCGGTCTACTAATACTCTGAGTTAATGGACTATCAAAATAAAGTGTAATGAGACTTATTAAAGATTTTTAAATGTATGTAAAAAAATAAAATAATAATAATAAAAAAAAATAATAAGTGCCTCTAAGTGCCATCTTAAATTTTCTTCTAGAATGATCATTTTTATCAAGCTTGTATATTTAAATTCAGTAATTTCACTTAAATGGCAATGAAAATGACCTATTAATTGTCATTTAAGTGAAATGATTGAACTTAAATCTACGAGCTTGATAAAAATGATCATTCTAGAAGAAAATTCCAGATGGCACTTAGAGGCTTTTGCATCTGAACTCTTCATATACACACACACATATATATATATATATATATATATATATATATATATATATATATATATATATATATAAAAATATACATACACACACACACACACACACACACACACACACACACACACACACACACACACACACACAAACACAAATATATATTAAAAACATATAATATTGTTAATAGTGTGGAATGTTAATATTTGCAAAGATTTTGTAAAAAATATATTTTTATGTATATATAAATATTAAATTATTTTTAAGTAACTTTGCATGTACTTATTCTACTAACCCAAACCCAACAGTCTACTAATACTCGTATCAGAATGAAGTGTAACACCCAGTTGTGTGGTTCCTCTGTGTGTCCTGTAGAGAGCGCCAGTGGGTGGACGACTTCCCTCTGCACCGCAGTGCCTGTGAAGGAGACACTGAGCTTCTGTCCAAACTCCTGGACAGCGGCTTCTCCGTTAAACAGCTGGACAGTGACCACTGGGCACCCATTCATTATGCATGCTGGTATATATCAACTTCTTGTTTCTTTAAAGGGATAGTTCTCCCAAAAATGAAAATTAGCCCATGATTTACTCACCCTGAAGCCATCCTAGGTGTGAATTACATTCTTCTTTCAGACGAACACAATCGGAGTTATATTAAAAAATGTCCTGGCTCTTCCAGGCTTTATAATGGCAGTGAATGGCCGTTTCTGTTTGAAGACCATAAAAGTGCATCTGTCCATGATAAATGTATTAATCCCCCAGAGCCTGTGGAGCACTTTTATGATGGATAGATGCACTTTTATGATGGATAGATGCACTTTTATGATGGATAGATGCACTTTTATGATATAATGGATAGATGCACTTTTATGATGGATAGATGCACTTTTATCATGGATAGATGCACTTTTATGATGGATGGATGCACTTTTATGATGGATGGATGCACTTTTATCATGGATAGATGCACTTTTATCATGGATAGATGCACTTTTATCATGAATAGATGCACTTTTATCGTGGATAGATGCACTTTTATCGTGAATAGATTAGAGCCCGACCGATATATCGGCGGGCCGATATTATCGGCCGATATTAGGCATTTTTCAAACTATCGGTATCGGCTTCTATAACGGCCGATAAATGAATATTTAAAAAATAAAATAAAACCGGACGAAACACCCTGCAACCATGTTATGAGTGTTGGCACTGCATAGTTTGTCCACCAGAGGGCACTCTATAAGGAAGACTGCTGACATCAATAGCCGCGTTTCCACTGTCGTGCCAGGGCCGGGCCGGGCCGTGCTAGTGCGTGCCAGTCGCGTTTCCACTGTCACTTCTGGGGCTGGATCGGGGCTTGTACACGGGCCTACTCGGGGCCAACGGCCAGGATTTCTGGCCGTCGAATACCTTGGGCCAAAGCGGGCCAGCTCGAGCTAGAGGAGAGGTTACGAACAGAGGCGGAGTTCACCTGAGTCGGGAGCATAGAGGAGACGGCAGCGCCGGATGATTCTGTCAGCATTAAAGACTTTTAAAATAATTTAACTCGCGTTCATGTTTGAATGCCTTCTGTTTGTGATGCAAAAGACTATGCGCGCTAACCATTACCATGGTAAACATAGTAAACGCTTGAAGATACGCATAGTAAAAAAACATAGTGAACGCTTGAAGAAATCCGACCAATAATTAAGGCTATCACACAGTCATGTTTTTTTTTAATCTGTCAGTAGTCTATGTCTCGTCTCATTATACCGGACTATCATAAAATAAAGCAACTTTTTTTTCGGGAGCTTCCTCTGTTTCTCTGACTGAAAATATCTGTATGGGAGTCGAGAGAGTGCTAAAGCTCCTCAGGTCGTATTTTTGGTGGCATATATTTGTAGAAATGATCATTCTTTCTAAATGTGATGTAAATATGTCCTGTAACTACCAGATAAGTGTGTCCTCTTTCTTTTGTGAAATAGACCTAACGGTAATTTATTTCTGAGTGACTAATGTGCAATTTTGACATAAATTAATTCATTATGATCAATGTATCACTTTTTATTGTAAACCTGTGGTAAAACATCGATGCTTGGGTTTTAAATATCCAAGTAAACAACAAAAATAGCAGCAAACGGCCGCTTTTATCATGTTTGTTTTCAACGCTGTTTCCAGTGATTTCTGATTCGTTTTCTGATAAAACTTCCATTTGATGGTGAAATGATGGCACACACACACACACACACACACACACACACACACACACACACACACACACACACACACACACACACACACACACAATAGTGACCTTTGTCTTGTTTAATAATAATACAAATGATGATGATAATAATAATATCATCATCATTGATTTTTTTTAAATGATTACTATCAATATTAATAATAATAGTTTTTTTTTTTTCAAAGGACTTTAAGTTTCATATCTTAAGTTTGTATTTTTAATATACATTATATTTATCAGAACTTTAATATATTCTGTTCTGTTGTGACAATAAAACAAACAAGTTTATTTTTAAACTGCATTATCATATTATTTTAGTAAGGCTGAGGACTCTTAAATAACTACAAATAACATATGTTAGGGAAATCTGTTCATGTTTTGTTACGCGTTTCTGGATTTAAAAAAATATATATATATATCGGCCGATATATCGGAATTTTAAATCACCAAATATTTGTATCGGTATCGGCCTTAAAAATCCTTTATCGGTCGGGCTCTAGAATAGATGCACTTCTATCGTGGATAGATGCACTTTTATCGTGGATAGATGCACTTTTATCGTGGATAGATGCACTTTTATCGTGAATAGATGCACTTCTATCGTGGATAGATGCACTTTATCGTGGATAGATGCACTTCTATCGTGGATAGATGCACTTTATCGTGGATAGATGCACTTCTATCGTGGATAGATGCACTTCTATCGTGAATAGATGCACTTTATCGTGGATAGATGCACTTTTATCGTGAATAGATGCACTTTATCGTGGATAGATGCACTTTTATCGTGGATAGATGCACTTTTATCGTGAATAGATGCACTTTATCGTGGATAGATGCACTTTTATCGTGGATAGATGCACTTTATCATGGATAGATGCACTTTTATCGTGGATAGATGCACTTTATCGTGGATAGATGCACTTTTATCGTGGATAGATGCACTTTTATCGTGAATAGATGCACTTTTATCGTGGATAGATGCACTTTTATCGTGAATAGATGCACTTTTATCGTGAATAGATGCACTTTATCATGGATAGATGCACTTTATCGTGGATAGATGCACTTTTATCGTGGATAGATGCACTTCTATCGTGAATAGATGCACTTTTATCGTGGATAGATGCACTTTTATCGTGGATAGATGCACTTTATATCGTGAATAGATGCACTTTATCGTGGATAGATGCACTTTTATCGTGGATAGATGCACTTTTATCGTGAATAGATGCACTTTATCGTGGATAGATTCACTTTTATCGTGGATAGATGCACTTTATCGTGGATAGATGCACTTTTATCGTGGATAGATGCACTTTATCGTGGATAGATGCACTTTTATCGTGGATAGATGCACTTTTATCGTGGATAGATGCACTTTATCGTGAATAGATGCACTTTTATCGTGGATAGATGCACTTTTATCGTGGATAGATGCACTTTATCGTGGATAGATGCACTTTTATCGTGGATAGATGCACTTTTATCGTGGATAGATGCACTTTTATCGTGAATAGATGCACTTTTATCGTGGATAGATGCACTTTTATCGTGAATAGATGCACTTTTATCGTGGATAGATGCACTTTTATCGTGAATAGATGCACTTTTATCGTGGATAGATGCACTTTATCGTGAATAGATGCACTTTTATCGTGGATAGATGCACTTTTATCGTGGATAGATGCACTTTATCGTGGATAGATGCACTTTTATCGTGGATAGATGCACTTATCGTGGATAGATGCACTTTTATCGTGAATAGATGCACTTTTATCGTGGATAGATGCACTTTAATCGTGGATAGATGCACTTTATCGTGGATAGATGCACTTTTATCGTGGATAGATGCACTTTTATCGTGGATAGATGCACTTTTATCGTGAATAGATGCACTTTTATCGTGGATAGATGCACTTTTATCGTGGATAGATGCACTTTTATCGTGGATAGATGCACTTTTATCGTGGATAGATGCACTTTATCGTGGATAGATGCACTTTTATCGTGGATAGATGCACTTTTATGGACTTCAAAACAGAAACGCCCATTCACTCCCACTATCCCTTTAAGAGAGTAAGTGTTTGTCCATGTTTCCATATTCCATAGTCCTGGATACACTGAGTCATGCTGCTCATGTGGGAAACATGAGTTTATATCCGGCTTAGATCCCATCATCTCTCCACTTTCATCAATTCAATGACACCATGACATCAGAATGCTTTTCCTCTGACTTCAGGCATGGAAAGCTGGAGGCCACCAAGCTTCTGCTAGAGAAAGGGAACTGTAACCCCAATCTGCTGAACGGGCAGCTGAGCTCTCCTTTACACTTCGCAGCCGTCGGGGGTCATGCAGAAATTGTGCAGATACTTCTGCAGAATCCGGAGATCGACAGAGTGAGAAATACAGTCTTTCATATTTCACTGCCATGCTCATTTCCCCCGTTTTACATTCAGATTATTACCTTTGCCTTCACTCTCAGATCATTACCTTTGCCTTCACTCTCATGTAGGATTAATCTTTAAAAACACTTTTAATTTAATAATCTCAAAATTAATTTCCATTTTTAAATACTGTACATTACAATGTGATGGCCAAATTCACTTGTAGCATTTTAAAACAACTGGTATTTGTTTTTAGTATTTTATCTTTTACTTGTTTAGACAAAGTAGTGTAGAATGTTTGTTTGCTATGAGTTTTTGTAAGAATATAATTTTTAATGATTTTTATTATATTTAGTTTTTTTTTGTTAGAGAAACTTTAAAAATCGTACATTTTTTATTTATTCATAGAGGTGTGTGTATATTTATATCTGTATATATATACACATACACACACACACACACGCACACGCATACAAAATGTATATTAAAAACATATAATTATATTTTTTATAGTGTGGAATGTTAGTATTTGCAAAGAGATTTTGTAAAAAACATATTTTTATTATGTATATAAAAATATAAATATTAAATTATATTTGTTATTAAAAAATATAGTTTATTATTTATATATACATATATACACAATAAATAAAAATTGAAAGAGTGAGAAAAAAAAAAAAAAAATGCTGTCCCTTGTCATTTAAGCACATTGAGGACCAACAGAAACGATCCCCCCTTCAACTATGTGAAGAAAACAAGCAGAACAACTGGGAGGAGACGGTGAAACTCCTTCAGCAAGCCAACAATAAACCAGTGAGTGTGAAACCACAGCGTTCTGGATCAGCACTGCGATGTGAAGTCCTGCTAAGCTGCACGTTTTGGTTTGTTTCAGTACGAGAAGGTGAGAATTTATCGCATGGATGGATCGTACCGCTCCGTGGAACTGAAACATGGGAACAACACGACAGTGCAGCAGATCATGGAGGGCATGAGACTCTCACAGGAGACACAGCAGTACTTCACCATCTGGATCTGCTCAGAGAACCTCAGTGAGACCACCACACCCTGACTAGTGTTGTCAAAAGAACTGACTTCGGTATCAAGTCGATACTGAAATTTTAAAAATGTGACGCTTTGAGCGCTTCTGAATCATAAACGCTTGTGATTGGCCGTTGTGTTCATGCGCTCATCAGATATGTCTGTGATTGGCTACAATGATCAGCGCTTCAAAAACTGGTGGTAAATATACATCAATGACGCTCTTCAGCGAGCGCTTACCCAACTTTCAAAGTTGCAAGTGCTTTCAAAACACTTTCAAACGCTCCCGTGCGCTGATCATTGTAGCCAATCACAGACATATCCGAAGAGCTCGTGAACACAATGGCCAATCAGAGGTGTTTATGATTCCTCTCAACAGCGCTCAAAGCGTAAATTCTTTTTAAATTTCAGCACCGAAGTCGGTACTTTTGACAACGCTACACCTGACGGTTCCTGAAAAGCTCAGATATCTGATGTGACTTCATGCTTTTCCTCTGTTGTGTTGTTTAGGTCTGCAGCTGAAGCCGTACCACAAGCCCTTGCAACACTTGCGGATCTGGACCGAGATAGTGACCGATCTCACGGCTCTCGATCCACAACGGGAAACTCCACAGCTATTCCTGCGCAGAGATGTTCGGCTGCCCTTAGAGATTGAAAAAAAGGTTTCTGCCACACCGTCAATATCTTTTCTCAGTCTTTGCCAAAGTCCCTTTCAAGGAAACGGGAGCGTGCCTATGTTCCCACAGCCCTATGTTCCATCATTTCCAAGGTTTTTTCTTTCTTTCCAAAATTAGGCCCTGTGTTCCCACATTTCCTTTATCATCAATTTGCATCAGATTTTATCCCCATTTCTCCCAATTTGGTAGTCACTTACACTAACCCTAACCCAACCCTAACCTTTTGTTGACTTGGCGCTTCTATTGTGGACAGACACATTATTTGTCGCTGGAATCTTATCGCGTCGCGTCTGGTTAGGACACGGTGAAAGTCTTGTTCTGCATTTAGCTGTGAAATTAATGTAAGTTTCCCCCTCAGGTTGAAGATCCGCTGTCCATCCTCATCCTCTTTGATGAAGCTCGTCACTGTCTCCTCAAAGGCTTTCTATCAGCGTCCGACAGCAAACTCATCACGCTGGCCAGCCTCCTCCTGCAGATCATTTACGGAAACTACGACAGCAAGAAGCACAAACAGGGCTTTCTGAAGTATGTAGACCAGTCCTCACTACCACATATGTGACCCTGGACCACAAAACCAGTCACATGGGTCAATTTTTTGAAATTGAGATTTATATATCATATGAAAGCTGAATAAATAAACTTTCCATTGATGTATGGTTTGTTAGGATAGGACAATATTTGGTCGAAATACAACTATTGAAAATCTGGAATCTGAGGGTGCAAAAAAATCGAAACATTGAGAAAATCTCCTTTAAAGTTGTTCATTTATGTTCACGATTGTGCAGCATTCACTCACAAATATATATTTTTTAATATATTTACGGTAGGAAATGTACAAAATATCTTCATGGAACATGATCTTTACTTAATATCGTAAAAAAAATATGTACAATGTATTGTTGGCTATTGCCACAAATATACCAGTGCGACTCGTGACTGCTTTTGTGATCCAGGGTCACATATTGACATTTACTGTTTTCAGTGTTAGTGGTTAAGGACATGGGAATTATGTTTTGTTTAATGCAGTGAGGAAAACCTGAAATCCATCGTTCCAATCTCAAAGGTAAAGAGCAAAGCACATCACTGGACTAACAGGATACTTCACGAGTACAAGGTGTGTTAATTTCACATAATGCTCATCACGAGCATTATTTTTTTAGCTTTGGGCGATATTTCTGACACACTGAGGTTCTAATATTTATCAAATTGATGCTGTTTAAGCTCCATCCACACACAGAATAGAATAAGCATATTTTAAGCCGATGCATCAACATCTCTCATCATTGGAGTGGGGGAACAGATTTCGACAGCTGAACTATTTGCCGTCGGATTCTGTTCCCCCTATGTTTCTTACACAATGAGGTTCTAATATTTATCAAATTGCAACAAATTACAAGCCTCAATAGCCTAGTGGTCAGTGCCATGAAATAATTATTTTATTTTTTTTAGCTTTGAGCGAATCGAGTTCAAGTCCCGGGTTGTCGAACTTTTTTGATAGTATACTGTCCTATCATGATAAAAAAAAAACAAAAAAAAAAACTTTAAACTGATGCAAGTTAAGCTCCATCCACTCAAAAATAAAATCAGCATATTTTAAGCCATTACATCAACATCTCTCATCATTGGAGTGGGGGAACGGATTTCGACAGCTGAACTATTTGCCGTCGGATTCTGTTCCCCCTATGTTTCTTACACAGCTTTCCTGTAGCTCAGTGGTAAGAGCATTGCATTAACAACGCAAGGTTGTGGGTTCGATCCCAGGGGATTGCACATACCTATGTATAAATGTATAGGATAATGCAATGTAAGTCGCTTTGGATAAAAGCGTCTGCCAAATGCATAAATGTAAATGTACACAATGAGATTCTAATATTTATAAAATTGCAGCAAATTACAAGCCTCAATAGCCTAGTGGTCAGTGCCATGACATCATTTTTTTTTTTAAGCTTTGGGCGACCCGAGTTAAAGTCCCAGGTCGTCAAACTTTCTTGATACTATACTTCCCTATCATAATAAAAGGCAAAAAAAATTATATTCTTTAAACTGATGCAAGTTAAGCTCCATCCACACACAAAAATAAAACCAGCATTTTTTAAGTCATTACATCAACATCTCTCATCAAGGACATCAATCCTTCTCATCATCTTCAGAAATCATTCTAATATGATGATTTGATGCTCGAGAAACATTTATGATTATTATCAGTGTTGAAAACAGTCGTGCTGCGTCAGACTTTTTGGAAACCGTGATTCTTTGATGATTAGAATGTTTAAAATAGGAATCTTTTGTAACTTTATAAATGTCTTTACTGTTACTTTTGATCATTTTGAAACATCCCCACTGAACAAAGTATTAATTTCTTGGTAACACTTTACAATATGAGCAATACATTTGTTACAGCATCTTAGTTAATGGTACATTTACTAATATATTATTAGTGAACAAACAGCTGCATTTTTATTAACTAACATTAACAAAGATTAATAAATACTGTTACAAATGTATTGCACCTTGTTAGTAACTAATGAACCTTATTGTAAAGTGTTAACAATTTCTTTCTTTTTTTAAATATCTTATTGACCCCCAAACCTTTGAATGTTGTTCTCTATGCATAAACATTTTTATTCATCTGAATCTGCTTTGATCTTCTCAATTCTCTGTGTGTGTGTGTGTGTGTGTGTGTGTGTGTGTGTGTATAGAGTTTGAGCACTAGCGAGGGAGTGAGTAAAGAGATGCACCACCTCCAGAGACTCTTCCTGCAAAACTGTTGGGATATTCCCACATATGGAGCGGCTTTCTTCACAGGACAGGTGTACACCAAGGCCAGCTCCAGCACACACAAGGTCATCCGAGTGTATGTGGGTGTGAACACCAAAGGCTTGCATCTCATGAACATGGAGACAAAAGTGAGATTCTAATTACTTAAATCCTAATTACTCAAATAGCATGCCGTATAATGCTCCGAATTCTGTTTTGGAGTCTCCTGCAATAGATTTACATGCATCCAAGGTCAAAAAAACACTTTTTCATAATATTGCAGCATCGCCTCATTTCTCAAATAGTCTGAAACCGGTTAGTTTGAAGATTCACTCCGTGTTGTAACTACACACGACGCGCAATAAAAAGCCTCTTTTCCATGTTGATCAGAGTGTGTGTCCTAACCAGCCGCGACGGCGACACGCCGCGATTCAATTTTAGAAACGGTTTCTATTTTTCTCACTGTTCTGATTGGCTGTGGGTTTTGATTGATTTCGACGCATCTTGCAGTCGCGTCACGGCTAGTGCGGACAGACACATTATTAGTCGCTGGAATCTTGGCGTATCGCGCCTGGTTAGGACACGGTGTCCGTCTCATGGCTACAACCTGAACCAAACTCTTCCAGTCTCAGCTACAACTACAGTGTTTGAGGGCGGAGCAAAGCAGACGCTGTTCATTGGTAGCCAATGAAAAACCATAGACTGGAATTATGCATATTTGTTACATATTTACTAGGGATGCACTGATATGAAATTTTTATTTGAAAGCCGATAACCGATATATTGGCCGATAAATCTAATTCCAAATAAAAACAAAAGTCTCACCATTGAAAGCCATGTCTCAAGCACACAATTATAATGTCCTCATTATGATTGTATGTAGCCGATATCCTTTTCAAAGTGATTCTAGTCATATTTCAAGAAATTCAAAACCAGCATGGCGAACAAGTGCGCATCTCATCAGTTGCGTAAAGCAGAGTCCATTGGAGTAAGTGTGGATGGCTCTGCTTTGCAATTCCAAACTAAACTAAAAAATCTGGGGGTGATATTTGATGCCAATTTAACATTTGACCATCATGTTCGTAACAGTCAAAACATAATTTTTTCATCTCAGAAACATTGCCAAATTACGTCCCATGTTGACTTTCTCTCTGGCTGAAAAGTTAATCAACACTTTTGTTTTTTCACGTATTGATTATTGTAATGCTTTGCTGGCTGGAGTTTCTAAAGCTACCCTGAGTAAATTACAGTTGGTACAAAATTCAGCTGCTAGAATTCTGACTGGGACCAGTGCAAGGGAGCACATCACACCTGTCCTGGAAAAATTGCACTGGCTTCTCATGCAAAATTCTCATGCTCACTTATAAGGCCTTGAATAATTTGGCCCCTCAATATTTGTGTGAGCTTTTAACCCCCTACACTCCTACACGTGCACTACGCTCTTCTGAAGCTGGTGTTTTAACTGTCCAAACAACACGGCTAAAAACTATGGGAGATCAGGCTTTTTCTTCTTTGGCTCCTAAATTGTGGAATTCCCTGCCCTCTGAGATTAGGAAAGCAGAATCCCTTAGTGTTTTTTAAAACATCCCTTAAAACTTATTTTTTTAGGGTAGCTTTTATGTGAATCATGTGATTACTTTGCTTGTTATTTTATTGACTTTTTATTTTGATTGTTTGGTTAGTTTTTTACTGCCTGCACTGTTATGTGTATCTTTTAATTTCATATTTTTATGTAAAGTGCTTTGAGATGCTACTTTTAAAGGCGCTATATAAAATAAAGATTATTATTATTATTATTTATTATTATTAAAGGACATAATACATTATTTATCAGCTTTAATATATCAACCAAATTTTCTTATCGGGGCAGTAACGTTAACATTAAAAATGTACATATATCGGCCGATACCGATATGGTGACCGATATATCGTGCATCACTAATTGTTATGTAGATATGTTACAGATGTAAGAGTGTAATTACTGCAACTCGTTTCAGGCAGTTCAGAATCGCTTCTTTAAGACGAGACACTACAGGCAAAAACACTGATTCTTCATGCATCTGTCAATTTTGGGCTTTTTTTCAGACTAGTGGACAGAAAACATCCAAAATGCACTTTTAACTGTATCTTTTAGAGCACTTTATCTATTTGCGTCTGTAGATTTCAATCACAGTATATATCTTTAAAGGCCGGTTTCTCTAAATGAGTTTGTCCTCCTACATTGAGCCAGAAATCTCTTACACACACCAAACTTTACAGTTTTATTCTTATCTATATTATGAAGGTTTTTACAAAGGGGTTTGTTCATATACAAGTTTCTTGATTTTATACAACATTTTATTCCAAAAAAAATGGCGCAAATTAAATTATTTTTGTCTGTTGACAGTATTTTCTGATTTGTGGATTGATAAATAGAGATATCTATGGAAGCTTGTTTCCGCCACTGAATAATAAATGAATAATAATAATTGTGACTTTTTATTTCACAATTCTGACTTTTTTTCTCACAATTGCGAGATATAAAGTCGCAATTGCGAGATATAAAGTCGCAATTGCGAGATATACAGTCGCAATTGCGAGATATACAGTCGCAATTGCGAGAAATAGTCGCAATTGCGAGAAATAGTCGCAATTGCGAGAAATAGTCGCAATTGCGAGAAATAAAGCGAGATATAAAGTCGCAATTGCGTGTTATAAAGTCAGAATTGTGAGAAACTATTTTGAGGTAAAAAAAAAATCCGTCTTTTTTTTCCTTAGAATTGTACTTTATATCTCACGATTCTGAGAAAAGATGTCAGAATTGCGAGATATAAACTCGCAATTATGTGTTATAAAGTCAGAATTGCGAGATATAAAGTCAGAATTGCGTGAAATAAAGTCAGAATTGCGTGAAATAAAGTCGCAATTGCGTGATATAAAGTCAGAATTGCGAGATACAAAGTCAGAATTGCGAGATATAAAGTCAGAATTGCATGAAATAAAGTCAGAATTGCGTGAAATAAAGTTGCAATTGTGTGTTATAAAGTCAGAATTGCGTGAAATAAAGTCGCAATTGCGTGATATAAAGTCAGAATTGCGAGATATAAAGTCAGAATTGCGTGAAATAAAGTCAGAATTGCGTGAAATAAAGTCGCAATTATGTGTTATAAAGTCAGAATTGCGAGATATGAAGTCAGAATTGCGTGAAATAAAGTCGCAATTATGTGTTATAAAGTCAGAATTGCGAGATATAAAGTCAGAATTGCGAGATATAAAGTCAGAATTGAGTGATATAAAGTCAGAATTGAGTGATATAAAGTCAGAATTGCGAGATATAAAGTCGCAATTGCGAGAAATAAATTCAGAATTGTGAGATGTAACCTCGCAATTGTGAGATAAAAAGTCGCAATTATCTTTTAAAATGTTTTATTTTGTGGTGGAAACAAGCTTCCATAGATATCCAATATCCCCTCTGTAAAAACATTTGGCTCTGATATATCAAATAAATGAAACGATAATTTTAAACCTGACTTCATCCAATGTTCAGATTTTTTGTTCTAGAAATGTATGCAAATTGGTGCATATTTAATTATACAATGCCTCATTTGCATATTTAAACATACAATTTCAGAAAACTTGTAATACAAATTGTTTTTGTTGCTATTATTAATGTAATCAATCAACTGGTGAAGTTTAGTGATCATTTATTTTTTTACCCTTTTCACCTGGAGACAAAAACTCCAATAATCTGCTATTTGAGTTTTGAAACTTTGCAGACCTTTTACATTCACAAACAGCTCTATTACACACTACGTGAAAGGTCATATCTGCAAAAGCATAATCGTGGCTCTTTAAATCATACTGACAGATGCTTTTACGTGTATTATGTCCCTCAAATCTTTTATGTTTGTTATATCAGGTGCTTCATCTCAGTCTGGAATATGGGACATTTATGTGGCAGCTCGGTCAGGCCGACCAATACGTCCAAATACACAGTCTCGAGAACAAGAAGAACTTCGTCGTACACACCAAACAGGTACGAGTCTCTCTCTGCATCTCGCCAGTCATGTGACGACGTGAAACGCGAGTTTATCGTCTCCGTGTTTTCCTCTCCAGGCCGGCCTCATCGTGAAGCTGCTGATGAAGCTGAGTGGACAGATCACGCCGAACGACAGAGCCGTGTCAGATAAATATGCTTACGGTTGAACCTATCACAGATGTCTTCGCATTTTGCCTTTTTTTTTTGTGCAGTTGTTTTGATTTTTATGCTATTTTAAAACTGACTAAGAGTTGTTTTTACCAAAAGGAAGACATTACGTATCATCATGAACGTTAACCTAATTTACCATGTTATATTTTCTTACTGTATATGGTATTATGCATTTTATAATGTCATAAATGTGTGCTTTTAACAGTTTTTGTAAATATAAATGGCCATTTTAATAAAAAAAAGCTCATAAATTATACAAAAAATGGAAGTTTTTTAAATTTATTTCTCAATTCTCTGTTTTTTATCCACATGCAAATCAGTAATGTTTTATTAATATAATTTTTCACAAACAAATTCCATGACCTTTACAGTAATTTAAATGTAATTCATTTTTATCATCAAGAGTAATTGCAAAAAGACCAATTTTGTGAATCTGTTAGACTTTTTATAATTTAGAATTGTTTTTTAATTTTTGGTTCAAATAATTTAATGTTTAAAAAATAAAACAAAATATTTTTGGTTACACTTTATTTTAAGGTGTCCATGTTACAGTGTAATTATACATTGAAGTACTGAGTAATAATAATTAATTACATGTACTTACTATAGGGTATGGTTAAGGTTATTTGCATGTAATTATGCACAATTTATAGTAATTACTATATTAACTGCATGTAACGTATAACAAGGAAATTGTCAAATAAAGTTACAATATATTTTTTTATTATTAAGTGAAACATCTATCATCCCCCTTTATAACTCTTAGACACAAGTGTCACTGTTGCCGTGCAGATTTGCATCCAGTATTAAAATGAAGATAAATGGCTTTTCTGAATTATCACGCCGAGATTCAGCCTCTATAACACTGTCATGTA
>CM038628.1:3292970-3367970 GCA_021554675.1 Leuciscus idus
TTATGCTTTATTCATTTATTTTTAGTTGAGTGCATCTATAAGCATTTGTATGAGCAACTAGGCTATATGTGCGACATTTATGATTCTGTATACTCTAGAATAAATAAAATAAAAATGCCATTTTAAGTGATTATTTTTCACTTAACTGTAAAAGCATATTCAGTTTACACTGCAGAGAGTGAACATGAACCTTACCTGATTTTACCTTATTAAAAATAAGTACTGGGCACTAATGTATATACACTATGTATACATTTAAGAAAGATGTGTTATTTATATAAAAAATATTTATATAAATTAATATAATAAAATTCTTAAATATATACATGCATATGTGTGTATTTATATATACAACATAATTTTACACATATATATGTAAACTAGGGCTGTGAAAAGATTAATCGCATGATCCAAAATAAAAGTTTGTGTTTACATAATATATGTGTGTGTACTGTGTATAATTATTTTGTATATATAAATACACATACATGCATGTATATATTTAAGAAATATTTGCATACATATACTGTATATATTTATATATAATGTATATTATATATAAATAAATAAAATTATATATAAATAACACATTTTTCTTAAATATATACATGCATGTGTGTGTATTTATATATACAAATTTAATTATACACAGTACACACACATATATTATGTAAACACAAACTTTTATTTTGGATGCGATTAATCGCGATTAATCTTTTCACAGCCCTACTGTAAACACAAACTATTAAAAACATAAATATAATCTAAATATTGTATTAGTGTAAGTGCAGTGAAGTTGATCCAGTCATTGACTTGAATATAGTTAATTTAGGTAATATCAGGGTGTGAGTTATAGAGGGGTTTGGGGGGATCTTAAAGTTATTAAGGGAGTTAAAACAGAAGGATGGGGGTGTTTTATTTATAAAAGTATAGGCTATTGCCAGGTTTCACAGACCAGGCTTAAACTAGTCCAGTTTAAAGTGCATGTTTGAGCTGTTTTAATTGAAAGTAACTTGCTTAAAGTATCTTATATCTTATAATATGTCAGTGTCTCAAAATGCACATTTTGTCTAAGGCACATTTATAAAAGCTATTTAAATGTCATAATTTAATTAAGGCCTAATCCTGGTGTAATCTAAGCCCTGTCTGTGAACCCAGGCCTGAATGTTTCAACAGCATTTTATAAAAGCGTGGGGGCGATATCCAAAAAAATTTAAATTGAAGTGGAAGATAATTGTACTTAAACATGGTTTCCCAGAATGAAGTTTGAATATTGATTTGACTCTATTTAAAATAGTTTTTTAGCCAAGAGATTTTGATGGTTTATGATTTGGATATGCAAAGGTTGTATTGACATTAAAAGATTACAGTTCTAACATTATTCACATATTCATACCATCCAAACTCAGGTCAAGGTTAGGCTGATTCAGTTCTTATCCTCGCATTGATTCAACAGCAGGAGTTGAAAGTATTTTAGACGGTCAATGTCTTTTTCAGATGCAAATGTCCTCTTTTTATTGGCAGAAATAATATCCTGCATTGCAGCACATTTAATGAGCCTGTTTCTGAAACGACAAAACTAGAAGTGTTCCCTCCACACACTGCATTCATTAATACACTGGCAGACTGATAATGGATCCTGCTCGGAAAGATTCAATCAAAGAAAACGACGGAGAAAAGCACATGAACTTTGTTGGGAGGTGAAACCTTCCACTGAACTGGTCATGTGAGAATAAACAGTGTTTGTGTGTGTGTGAATGTGTCTGTGTTTGCTCCTTCATTCACTGAAGTGCATTTAATTGGATCCAAACTGCTTTCCTATAGGAGGAAACACACACAGCTCGATTTCTGTGGCATAAATGCCGGCTGGAAGTGAACACTGGAACTTGTAGGTGTCATTAGGACTGTGTTTAACATCTGAAATAAGAGGACAAAAGTAGGACAATCACGACCCGAAAACAAAAACAGCATTCAATCTTTGTTCATAATTTAATTAATTACTAAAACCACCAGTAGGTGGCAGCAAATCATTGTCTTAATGAGTGAATGAATCATTTAGTCATTCCTTCAAAACGGCTGATTCACTACAGAAGCGAGTGAGTGAGTCATTGAGTCACGATTCATTAGAACGATTCATTCAAAAATGCGGATTCATTCAGTAACGAAACTGTGTTGCTCAGACACTGTTTTGAACTATTTTTGTTGGCAAAATAGAGGAAAAACAGACAATATAGTGTCTAAAATGTAAGTCACATTAACTTATTGTTTATTGGATTGTTGTAGCCTATAACCCACATTTGCAAACATGCTGATTCTTGGGAAAACAGCACTTTTGCTCGTGTGATATTGCTTATAAATATTAAAAATAAAAACCTAAAGGGGGACTTTTGCACCATATCTTGGTTTTTGGAAGTATTTTTTATTCATTTTGGTGGCATTTTTGCAATGTAAATCCTGGTATCATCTGTTTCACTACAGATAATTTAATTTAATGCATGAGCAGAATATATAAACTGGAATATCATTATAAAGTTGACTGTCAAAATGTTCAACTCCATTATTAATTTTGAAACGACCATATATCAATTCTTATCAAAAAGCAACATGAGTGCAGTGACATTTAGTCAGTCATTTAAATATGGAAAACAGTAGAAATGTCAGGGAAGTGTGTATTGCAACAGGAAGAAACATCATTCATGATTTACAGAAGTGTTGAAGTGATGAACACAGACCGACGACACATTAAACCAGCTCCTGTTAAAGACTTTCTGCTGTCTTTTGTGTGACGTTGCCATGACGATCACGAGGCTGTAAATGCCAAGCAATATATCAGAGATTCACAGCATGAATGTTAATGACGAAACTGTGTGTGTGTGAGGAACGGTTGTACATGACCTACAACAATACACACAAAACAGCTGCACAAACACACACACACTAACACTTACACAACCGGGAGAAAGAACAATTTCTGACTGTTCAAAAGTTTGGGGTCAGAAAGATTTTTTTATGTTTTTGAAAGAAGTCTCTTCTGCTCAGGCTGCATTTATAAAAAAAATACAGTAATATTGTGAAGTATTTTTATGATTTAAAGTAAACTATTTTCTATGTGAATATATTTTAAAATGTAATTTATTCCTGTGATCAAAGCTGAATTTTCAGCATCATATCTCCAGTCTTTAGTGTCACATGATCCTTCAGAAATCATAATAAATATGATGATTTGATGGTCAAGAAACATCTATTATTATTATTATCAGTGTTGAAATATGTTAAGGATTCTTTAGTTTAGATGGTTCAAAATAACAGCATTTATTTGAATCTTTACTGTCACTATATAGATATACACAATATATATTATTGATGATTAATTTATATATATATATATATATATATATTATTGTTATATATATATAAATGCTAATAATATGCTACATTTGGATATAAACAGTATATTTATTCGTATATATAATTTTATTTTTGTCATTATGAAATTATATGATAATTATAATAATCAAAATATATAGAAGAGAATGAAAATAATTAGTTTGAAGTTTTAAGAATTTATAAATAATGATTGGTGTGAAAAGCTTATGCATTATTCTTCACATGAAAGAGGTTAAAATCAAAATAAACTCTATTGCCAAAATATGACAAAAGACTGGAAAACTTGGAAAACTTATACCAGAAAAACAAATTGATATTTTCCTGAAGTCCCCCCAACATTTTTATCCTCATATTCTGTCCAAACAACTGATAATATGGTAAAATGTTTTAATAAAACCCTACCAGCTCTTTCCTCAGCCAGGCCAGTGCGGTCTCGATGTCCCGCTCTCCATCCGTACGCTTCAGCTCCAGAGACGAGGAGTGATCCCGGCACATCCCTGAGGCTTTACACTCTTCAAAAGAAGTTTCCTTACAGGAGAAATCTCTCAGTCTGGTGAGAACCACTTCCATTGTTCCTAGAACGAGGAGCGGCGCCGGAGAGCGTTTTGTTCTTCTTGTCAGCTGTAGATACAGCTCTGTCACTGAAACACTCTGTGTCTCTCTGTCCACTACTGGGGAGTGTGTACTGGGATGGACACTTTAAACACACACACCCCCCTCTTCCTCCTCCTCCCCCCTCTTCTTCCTTTTCCTCCTCCTCTTCCTCCTTTTCCTCCTCCTCCTCTTCCTCCTTTTCCTCCTCCTCTTCCTCTTCTTCCTCCTCCTCCTCTTCCTCCTTTTCCTCCTCCTCCTCCTTTTCCTCCTCCTCCTTTTCCTTCTCCTCTTCCTCCTCCTCCTCTTCCTCCTTTTCCTCCTCCTCCTCCTTTTCCTTCTCCTCCCCCTCTTCCTCCTCTTCCTCCTCCTCCTCTTCTTCCTCCTCCTCTTCCTCTTCTTCCTCCTCCTCTTCCTCCTTTTCCTCCTCCTCTTCCTCCTTTTCCTCCTCCCCCTCTTCCTCCTCCTCCTCCTCCCCCCTCTTCTTCCTTTTCCTCCTCCTCCTCCTCTTCCTCCTTTTCCTCCTCCTCCTCTTCTTCCTCCTCATCCTCCTCCTTCTCTCTTCCTCTCTCCTCCTTCCTCTCTCTTCTTCCTCCTCCTCCTTTCCTCCTCCTCCTTCCCCTCTTCTTCCTCCTCCTCCTTTTCCTCCTCCTCCTCTTTCCTCCTCTCTTCCTCCTCCTCCTTTTCCTCCTCCTCCTCCTCCCCCTCCCCCCTCTTCCTCCTTTTCCTCCTCCTCCTCTTCCTCCTCCTCCTTTTCCTCCTCCTCTTCCTCTTCTTCCTCCTCCTCCTCCCCCCTCTTCCTCCTCTTCCTCCTCCTCCTCCCCCCTCTTCCTCCTTTTCCTCTTCCTCCTCCTCTTCCTCCTTTTCCTCCTCCTCCTCTTCCTCCTTTTCTTCCTCCTCTTCCTCTTCTTCCTCCTCCTCCTCACACCCTTCCACGCCATAAACACATGCATACTCTCATTTTCAGTGTTCGGGGGTAACCCACAAGTAACTTGAGTTCTGTAATCAGATTACTTTTTCAAGTAACTAGTAAAGTAACGCATTACTTTTTCAATTTACAACAAAATATCTGAGTTACTTTTTCAAACAAGAAACGCTAGTTCCTTTTTCACATTTATACACTTTTTATCCAAAGCGACTTACATTGCATTATAAGGTACACATTTACATTCTTATCAGTTCTTGCTTTCCCTGGGAATTGAACCCATGACCTTAGTGTTGCAAGCAAGCGCCGACGCTCTACCATTTGAGCGAAACGGCATGTTGAGAGAAATAAAGTAAGGTGGTTTTGTGTGTAAATATAATGATTATTTTAGTTCTAGACTAAATGTGAACATGCATTTACTCATCTCACAGTTTTCCTCATAATGAATAAAAACAGTAAAATGCAACCTCAGAATTTTACGCGAAACTTTTATAATTAACTATATTAAATTACACAAATATAGGCTACTTTATATATTTAATCTTACATTATTAACCAATGTCTTTGCTACTGATCTAATTCAACCATACTAATAAGCAAAAATTACTTTAGATTAGATTTAGAAATAAGAGTGTTGAACTTCCTTCTCCTGTTTCCTATTGTTCTTGAATCCAGAATAGCAGCACATCTGGAAAGGTTTGTTTGAGCGGCGCCCTCCGCTGTACAGGAGTAAATATGCATTATTACTTCACTTTTGGTGTGAAAGGGCCTTAAAATTTGGCAAAAATATAACTTTTGATTTATTTATTACAAAACAAACAAGCAAGCCCAGCCCAGGGGAGAAAAAGTAACGCAAAAGTAAAGTAACGCATTACTTCTCATATAAAGTAACTAAGTAACGCAGCATTGTAATTGTAAAAAGTAACTTTCCCCAACACTGCTCATTTTGCATGCAACATAAGTCTGTTTATGTGAAGGGAATGACGTAGACTGACGTCAGCCTCAACTGAGCTTTGTAAATGTTTAATGCACTTGAATAGGTGAACATTGCCAAGGCTTTGTGGGAAACACTAGTGAAGACAGCTGGAGTCTGTGAGTGTCCTTGGCAGAATACCAGCTAAACCAGGGCTTTTCAAACGCTTAGATGCCACAAATAAGGTTTCATTAGTCAACATTAAAGTCCCCCTGTGGTGAAAATCCAGCTTTTAATGTTGTTTATGTGTCTATGTGGTGTTTTTAATCTGCTTTAAGACAAATCATGTGTAGATTCATAAGTCGACACCATTGCTGAGTATTTTCTCCTTAAAACTGCAGTGAACCAAAGAGAGTCTCAAAATCCCGCTTTGAAATCGCTGGTGTTTCTGACGTCACAAACTACCTTGTAACCAATCAGATCAACGTGTGATCGTCATCAGTCTATGGTTGTAACACACTTGTTTTAAATACTTCCACATTTTAATTTTTAATCTTATATCTGTTATTTTACAGTTGAGATAGTTCTTTAATGCTGATCTACTTAGCCGGGTTTAAATCCCAGTTGTGCAGGCGGGGCATGTTGTCACACTGCGTTACAATGAGCCCCGATTAGAACTATGATATTCTTTTCTATACTTTTATGAATTCTATTGAGAAACCATGAGAAAAAGGTGAATAAAGACTGAGATTAAATGTTCAGAAATTATTAATTGAACTATGCTGTATAAGCCGCGTTTTCCGGTGTCTTTATCAAACTCAAAAAAAAATTAATTTTTCATTAAAAAATTCCATAATTTTATATGAAAAAGTTAATAAGTGTATTTTATTGAGAAAATATTTTAGTTTGTCTTGTTCATTTTTTTTATTAGATTAGATAACATCTGTCATATGATCATGTTACAAAGTGTAAAACGTGCACAATAAAGGTTTGAACTACGATATCTTGCAGACACACACAGACTTCAAGATTCAGCATATGAGTCTCAACAACGGTGATGATAAAAGTGCAATGCATGATGGGAGCCATCAATCAAAACTCATCAATATCTCCCAGCATGCATTGCAGCATGAATAAATTATGCTGAATTGCCTTAGTATTTTCTTTTATTATTATTATCTGCTTTTATTTTTGCTGTTGTTTTGTTGCAACTTTTTAGTGCCTTGATTTGTGATGTTCAGAGTTTTATCTGATTATTTTGTTGATTGTCAGTTGTTGAGATTCATACACTGATTCTTCATGTCTGTGTTGGTCTATATTCAGACAGTATTTCAAAACTTTTTTTGTACACAATGTGTTTTTAAAGTTCTTCAGATTATCTGTTCTGCTGGTGGGTTAGAACTATTATACTCAAAAACATAAAATATATTAGTATTAATCATTTCTCATACAATGGAATATAAGGCTCCAACAATACCCGATCATATTTTCTCTCTGATTTTCATGCCATAACGAATGTGTTTTATAAACACACAGTTAAAGCAGTCAGAGGAAATATGAAGTTAGAAAGTCAAGGGTCAAGACGCCAACTAAAGCAACTAAACACTTATCTCCACAATGGTGACTTTTTATTATTTTTAATAAAACATCAATGTCTAAACCTCTGGTAGCTTATGACATTTATGAAAAAATTGGTTTGTAATACAATATTTTTTAAATGACAGGCTACCACAGCTGGCAGTAAACCATAAACTAAGGTTCAATGCCATAAAACCTAAAATATTACTGCCGTACTTTTTACGGTAAAGTACTGGCAACCACAGCTGCCAGTTTTTTTTACCGTAATCTCTAGATCACTGCCGTAAAACCTAAAATATTACTACCATATATTTTTTACGGTAAATCGCTTGCAACCAGCTGCCAGTTTTTTACCGTAAACTTTAGTTCAGTGCCGTAAAACATAAATATTTCTACCGTAAATTTTTGTTTACTTTTTACAGTAAGGTACGGGAAATGCAACGTTAAGGTGTTTTTTTTTTTCAGTGTACATCCAAAATTTAACAGTATTTTACAGTAAAATTACATGAAATGTCCCGTGAGAGCTATTACAGTTTTTCACTGTATATAGTATGGGTATATACTGTTAAGCTGTTAACATGTCTTTTACGTAACTTTTTTTTTTTTTTTTTTGACCGTAAAAATTGATTTTTTTTTTATTAATGTTGAAAAAAATAAAATAATACTCTGAGCCCAAAGTAGGTTTACAAAACTGAGAAAGTCAAAAAGCGTTAGGTTGTGCCCTGCTCTCTCCTACATCTGATCATGAACGCTGGATTATTCTGATACACAGAAGACAATGATGAACTGACAATTCAAAGACCAATGGACAAAAAAGTAACGATGCCTTTATTCTTTCTGTTAAACTGACCAGTAAACATTTGTTCACAGACTGTAGTGCTGGTAAATGTAATGAATATATTATTATTAGCCCTTTTAAATGTGCGTCCGCGTTTATAGGGTAATATTTGTAAAATGCATCAATATGCCCTCAAATCCGTTTTTTGTGTTTTCCCCCTCTGTGGTCATATATTCATATGTCTGTATATGAGTGTGTTGCAGGTTGTGTTTTATTGGTTGTTGTCTCCCCTCTTCCCACCCACTCTCACTTTTCCACAGCTTTATTTCTTCAGACCTTTTGAGCTCTGAGGTGTGAACGACCAGGCTAAAACAGGAGAGGTTGACATGACATGAATGACACTTTAACCCCCCAAACAAAGAGAAAGGGCAGAGCCTTCTTCAACACACACACCTAAACAGATCTTGTACAGGTCGTACAGCCAAAGCCAATAAAGCTGCTGTGCAACAGCTGAAGGAAGACTATGGCTTTACCCTACACAGCTGGGGTAATGGGAGAAATAGACAATAGAAATACACACATGATGTTGAGTGAGAAAAACTGCTGCATCAGCAGATATGCGTACATCTGCACGATTATGACATAGACAGGAGACAAGAAGGGATAGGAGAAAACACACCACAAAAACAGCAGATCTATCACAAAAAAAGCGTATGTACTGCTTTTTATATTAGTCCCCCTGTAATCAATGATTGTATCCCTTTAAAACTCATCTTTGATCACCAAAATGACATATTGAAAAAAATTCTTCATGCCTTAAAATAGCTTGTATTACGGAAGCCCTGAACCACAAGGTAAAAAAACAACATTTGTAGCATTTCGAGAATAAAGTCGAAATATTTCGAGATTAACTAGTCGAAACATTACGAGAATAAAGTCGTAATATTTTGAGAATAAAGTCAAAATTACAAGAAATCTTCCATATAGCCTACTTTAATCTAGAAATATTTAGACTTTAATCTCGAAATGCTCGAATTTTTTTTATGGATTACGTAACTTTACACCCTTGCCTCATTTAGTATACGCGGTTCTATGAATATGCAAATGAGCCCCGCCTCCACTCACTCACTCAGCTCAGAGATCCACTCGCAACTTGTGCATTTATGGTAATTCGAGGTACAATGAGAACTGCGCATGTGCGTAGAGAGAGTCTGTAATATGACAGGTGAGCAGGAGAAGAGATAACCGCTCTATCGACTTTTGTACACTTTTATTTCCCTTTCTATTTGTGACCAGAGTTGAATGTTTATTTGTATGCCTTTTCTCACTCAATCCCCATGTATATGGATGAGTGTGACGTTTAAGTCATGTTATTAAACCCGGGGAAAATACACCATCTCTCTTCTCTCGTGCATCTTTTCCTCCGACACCACATATGGTTTTTCTCTCTCCGGGCAACAACATCTTAACTTTGCGTTACAACACGTTGATCTGAATGGTTACAAGGTAGTTTGTGACGTCAGTTAAGACTGTCTTTGGTTAACTGCAGTTTTAAGGAGAAAATACCTATACCTTGAATGAATGAATGAATGAATGAGGCATTTATATAGCGCTTTCATATGTACTACTGTACACCCAAAGCGCTTTTACAATCATATCAGGGGATCTCTCCTCAACCACCACCAGTGTGCAGCATCCACTTGGATGATGCGACGGCAGCCACAGTACAACGGCGCCAGTGCGCTCACCACACACCAGATATAGGTGGAGAGAGGAGAGAAGTGATGGAGCTAATTCAATGGAAGGGGATTATTAGGAGGCCATGATTGGTAAGGGCCAATGGGTGGAATGTGGCCAGGACATGCTGACCGGCTTAACACTAGAAATGCATGCTTTGTGTTCTCGTGAACAATAGATATAACGTTGCAAGCAGATAGAGATAGGTAATATTATAATAATACTATAATGTATAATATTGTATATTATAGAAATATAACTTATTATATTCACATGTTTACAGTTTTAGGCTACTCTAGGCTTTTCCACATAGCCTACGTATATACAGTATATATATATATATTTTAATCTAATTTATTTCTTTATTCATTTTTTTAATCATATGTTAATTTAACATTCAATAATTTATTTATTTTAATCTAATTTATTTACTTTTTTTTTCTCTTATTTATAAATAAGAAATTAAGCAATTTGTTTATTTATTTATTTTAATTGTATTATTTATGCGTGTGTTAATTTAACACTTAATCACTTATTTGTTTATTTATTTTAATCTCTCTAAAAATGCTGGGTTGTTTCAAGTAAAATATGGACAAACTCAACTGTTGGGTTTAAAAATTTATATTAAAAAAATGTAAACCAATGGTTGGGTTTGTCCATATTTGACCCAAACATGAGTTGCAACAACCCAGAACAAATTTTTCCCCCTGGTTTTCCCCGAGACTTTTCTCCGGACCCCAGTTTGAAAACGGACCAGTTTATTTGTTTCAGAACTGAATAGATGACAAATTACATTTGCCTTTGATTTTGATCCCATGCAGACATTAGTGTGTGTTCTGTGTAGATCTGAGCTCAGTGACGAACACGAGCCGCATGCTGTCCTGTCCTCTCTGTGTTTCCCAAGCAACCTGAACAAACAAGCAATACATCCCAACTCAGAGCAAAAATAGCCGAGACACAATGGAGGCTATATTTAAACCCAATAGATCAAGTCTCTGACGTTACAGACATTCAAAGAGACAGAATGGGACCGAGTTCTCTTTCAGAACCTCCGCCATGACGCAACACACTAAACTCTTATAATGTCCTACAAGATGTTGAGCCAATGTGTTCAAATTACTATTCTTTTAGGCGTTTTCCAAGCGAAAACATTGGAATGTAATATTAATCTATTAATAAATATTAATTTATGTGAACAAACCTTACAAATATCACACTTACTGGGCAACAAAGTCAGGCTGATTGGCTCTTCGAGGCTGTGCCTCCCTCTTGTGGTAAAAACATTAAATGCAACTTGATTTATTATTATAAAATAATAGTATTAAAACACTATCACTTTAAATTGATATTATTCATTTATTAATAAGCATTTCCAATCATATTTAACATGATATATATGAGAAATGTATGTACAGACATGAAATCTAATCTAATACACACTTGTTATATATATATATATATATATATTCATTCCCATTTCTAATTATAAATACAATAAGCCAACTACACTTCTGTTCTCAAATAATTAATTATAATTATAATGTATTAGTGCCGTCAAATTGATTAATCACATCTAACATAAAAGTTTGTATGTGTGTTTATATTATATATACAGTATATATATATATATATATATGCATGTATATATATATATGCATGTATATATATACACACACACACACACACACACACACACACATACACACAAACACACACACATAATATACAGTACATATAAATAAATATAATATAAACGCACATATATTACATAAACACAAACTTTTATTTTAGATTCGATTAATCAATTTGACAGCACTATAAAATATTTATTACTACAATATAATATAATTGTAACTTAAACCTCCACAAAAATCAGGGTTGTTTAATTGAAAAAATTATTGACAAAATTAGACAAAAATAAGTCGTTTGCTGGCAAATATATACCTAAAATTATACCTCAAGCGTTACCTAAAATTCTAACTATTACATCATCATTAAAACATTAATTTATTAATTTGATATTATTTGAGCAAACACACACACATACATAGTCTACAACATAATCAGTTATTAATATTTCATTGCTTATCTCTAGTTTCTGCATGCATTCATAATTTCGTTGTATGACAGCCTGGCCAAAAATGATGTTGTTATCACAAATAAAACAACTGACTCCAACAACGCAATATGCTTACAAAACCTTGAATAATATACTACCACTACTATATGTATATATACACACTACCATTCAAAAGTTTGGGGTCAGTAAGATTTTGTAATGTTTTTAAAAAACAACAACAGTAATATTGTGAAATATTATGACAATTTAAAATGACTGTTTTCTATTTTAATATATTTTAAAGTGTAATTTATTCCTGTGATCAAAGCTGAATTTTCAGCATCATTACTCCAGTCTTCAGTGTCACATGATCCTTCACAAATCATTCTAATATGAGGATTTGATGATCAAGAAACATTTATGATTATTATCAGTGTTGAAAACTGTTGTGTAAATTTTTTTTCTACATTCTTTGATGAATAGAAAGTTCAAAAGAACAGCATTTATTTAAAATAGAATATTTTCTAACAGTATAAATGTCTTTACTGTAACTTTTGATCAGTTTAACTCGTCCTTGATGAATAAAAGTATTGATTTATTTTATTTCTTTCCCCCAAAAATAAAATTAAAATTCTTACTGACCCCAAACTTTTGAACGGTCGTGTATATGTATGCATGTATGGAAGTGTAAATTTATATACATATATATATATATATATATATGTGTATGTATATGTATATACACACACACATCTTAATTATAACTTAAACATCCAGAAAAAACAGGCCTGGTTTTACAGAGAAACACTAGTTTATTAGACACATGTGGCACACATGCATGGTCTGGGAAAAGTCAGTCTTTACAATAAAAGAGCGGTGAGAAACGAGCACACTCTTGCTGAAGCTCTGCTGGACTCTAAGCATTAACGGGATCGGATGCGACTGCTTTCTCTCCTCCGACAGGCCGTCGCTTCTTCTTTCTAATCCGCTTCTTTCTCTCTCCATCCGTCTTCTTGAGCTGCGGAGGCATGGGCTTCTTCTTCTTCTTCAGGCAGCTGAGTGGGTTGGGATTGCTGGATTTCCTCTTGCGTTTCTTGCCTCTCTTGTCCTCGCCGTCTTTCCCGAGGCCTTCCTTTTCTTTCAGACTCCGGATGCTCACGATCGGGTTCACGATCTCCCCGAGCTGAACGGCTTCGACGTGCTTCAGCGTTCGTTCAGACGGCTTGTCCAACACCATTGTGTTGAGGATAATGTAGAGCAGAGGAACCCCAGGGATCTTCTTCAGCGCCTTCGTCAACTCCTGATCCTGGTAATAAAGAATCATTGTGTGTTATTATTCCTTAATTCTACAGAACCACAGGACTTGGTTCCAGTTGTTGAGTCCTTACCTGAGTTGCGATGAAGTAGTGGTGTGGATTTGTCTCTCCAAGCATTGACAGCAAACACTCAGATGCAGGAACCGGATCATTCGTGTGTTTGCATCTCCTGATCTGAAATCTCTGTAAGATGAGTTTCGCTCCATAAAGCTCTTTAGGAAGGGTTTCAAGTTCCTTCAGTGCGCAGCTGCGAAACAACAGCACACATCTGTTATTACACATCATCACACACACACACACACACACACACACACACACACGTGCAGCAACACTAGACATAAGCTTGACTTACTTTGTGGTGCAGAGCTGAACTTCTCCCATCAGATACTTTGGCAATTGCTCTTTGATTTGAATCTTATTCTTTAACGCCGCATGACAAAACGTCCCGTCGATTATTATTTGGAAAGGTTCCCTAAAGCTAAAGTTGTACTTGTAAAAACTGATGGTTTTCTTCGCGTGCTTCTGACGCTTTATCTTCATGCTGGATTACTTACACATAAAGCTCAGACAGTTTGAACGAATAGATTATCCTGACAGGGCAGAAGAAGAAGAACAATCAGTCCGAATTGGTGAGGATTAATACCCTTGATTTATGTCAATATGTCAACAAAACAGTTAGACGAAACTCACGCCAATCTCAAACATTTCTAGCATGGTGCCAGCGTGGTTACAGTAAACGTGTACCGGGTGGAAAACAGCAAGCTGCTATAATTGAAATACCGCGTTAATCCTAACAAATACTAACAGGAATAAGGTAATAATAACTACGAATAATATACAAGTTTAATTAATTATGATTAGATAGTGACTTTCAGAACTGTATTAGTTCACTCACTCTAGGAACAGTGCGCAATAGTTATTGTTTCTCTGACCACTATTACAGCTGTACCTTCTAGCGAGCGCGAATCGATTCTTTCAAACAGTTCATTTCATTGAAAGGAACCGTTCAAAACCACCGTAATGTGGAATACGTAGTCACATATTACTCTTTATTACGGGATTTCTATTAATAAGGCTGTTTATTGTAATTTTTTGGATTTCAGTTAAGTTTAAAAATATATATATATATATATAAAAAACTTTTTACGTTATTAAAAGTAATTTAGAACATAAATAGAATGTGAATATATAATAAACAATATTATATTTGCATCGCTGAGTTGAACATGTTTTTGCACGTTTTCATAAAATGTTTTTTAAATTAATGAATCGCGTTTAGTCCCGGTTTTTCAACCCACTCATCGAAAAAGATCCGATTCCAGTAAATGATTCTTTCATCGCTCTCAGGTTCACCGGAAGCCACTGGTTTAACGGTTCTGTATCCCAAACGCTCGTGAAGATGGCATCCCGTAAAGAATCCCCGTCTGGAAAAACACTGGATTCTCCCGTCAAACAAATCCAGATCGAAGGGCTGGTGAGATCCCGTTTAACAGACTCAGTGTAGCGGAGTTTACACACAGAGTGTGTGTTTAAATGTCTCTGTGAACAGAAGCTTCTGGTTAGTTCACCTGCAGGTCACTTTGCAGAATGATGTCATGATAATATTCCAAACAGATTAATAATAATAACAACAATTGAAATAATAATAATTTTTCAAAGTTGGCCACAAATACAAATTTAAATAGTAGAAAAAAATTGAAATGTATTTGTATAACTTTATCAATGACCATATAAATTAAATATTTTGATGCACATATGATCAAAAACGCGTGAATATGTTGTATATTGCTGCCCATTTAGGGGTTTACCTGTACATAACCCATTTAATTCCAGTGAATTTCCATATAAGTATATGCTGGTCAAAAGTTTGGAAACATTACTATTTTTAATGTTTTTAAAAGAACACAACTTCAAATAATGTTTTTCTGTTTTAATATACTTTAAAGTGTAATTTATTCCTGTGATCAAAGCTGAATTTTCAGCATCATTACTTAAATGTCACATGATCCTTCAGAAGTCATTCTAATATGATGATTTATTTATTATCAGTGTTGAAACAGTTGTGCTGCTTAATATTTTTTTTTATAATCTGTGAAACTTTTTTCAGAACTCATTGTTGAATAAAAATGTAAAAAAGAACAGCATTTTTAGCTTTGATCACAGGAATAAATAAAGTATATTAAAATAGAAAACCATTATTTGAAGTTGTAATAATATTTCACAATATCACTGTTTCTTTCAGTATTTTTGAGCAAATAATTGCAGGCTTGATGAGCATAAGAAACTTCTTTCAAAAACATTAAAAAGAGTAATGTTTCCAAACTTTTGACTGATACTGTATATATATATATATATATATATATATATATATATATATAATACTGTTTTATTTATATATTTGCATATGAAAATATTATGAAAAAGTTGCAAACACATACTTTTATTTACTCTTTAGGACAGTCATGCAGTTTGTTTCATTGTCCTGTACAACCTTAACTGGGAAACACCTGGGGTTAAATGGGTTAATGTATGTTAACAACTGAAGCAAAAAAAGAAAAAAAATAATAATAAAAAAGCAAGTCTAATTAATTGAAATCATGAAACTTATACAATTATTAAACTTATACAATTTTTTTTTTTTTTTATGTCCACACAAATTCGGTGTTGTGTTTTTTCTGGTAATCAAATGAAGACATAAAACATGAATTTAATTTCTTTTGATCATATGAAATTAAACAAACTTTTAAACAAATTAAAACATGGAAGAAAAATTGTGAATATTCCTTAAAAAAATAAAGTTTTGGTTTAAAAAAAATATTTGTATTAGTGTTAGTATTAATATTACATTGAGACGGATCTAAATTCTACTACGGTAATATTTCTGTCAAGTTAAACCGAACTTTTATTTTGACGGGTTGCCGTGAAGACCTTTTGAGTTTCTGTGTGTTTGACATGATGATAGTTTTTCTCAAACGAGTTTTTCTTCATATTTGTAGTATTTTTGTATTATTTGTAGTCAATATTTGTTCATATTTTATAATGGTATGGGAAACACTGCATTGTTTACGTTCTGCACGCATTAGTTGAACCCATCCAGTCCTGTACAGGTTTGAGGATTATGTAGATTGAGAAGTTGAATGGATATTATGTTAGATTGTAAATGAATGAATGGTGACGTACACATTTCTCCACCGATTGTTATCAAATATGGAGATATTTCAATGTGTTTCGTCAGTTTTTCGTTGTGTGTTGGAGATGTGCTTATAAAGACATGATCGCAGTCTGAGAGTTCCTGGTTTGTATAATTATTAAGTAACTGCATTGTCTTGTTATAAACCCTAATTTACTTGCACAGCAGCTGTTTTACTCCTAATACATGATTAATGTAGTTCCATCAGATTGTAGAAGATCATCTCCTGATCAGGAGCACTTTTTGTAGTTCATTCGTTTGTACGGCCACAATAAATCCAGTGAACCGACTTCAATCCAGTGAAGCTTCTCAGTCATTTAACTTTCTTTCTGAGTGCTAAATGTTGTGAATGCTCGGAAACTTCATGCTTGTTTTTAGCATATGCTTTGTTTGTTGAAAGCCGTGGCGCTTTGTGTTCCTCTCTTCTAGTGTTTGTGCCGCAGAAGAAAAGCTGTTCCCTGATTGCATTGCTTCTCTCTCCATCGCTTCACTGAAGCTCGGCTCCTGGTTCGCTGTAGTTGGAGATGTTTGAATGGTTGTTTTGTGCCTGAGGGGTTTCCAGCTCATTCTCTGGGGCGTCTCGATGCTCCACGTTAAGGCGCTTGACGGTTCATGGGCCTTTTTACACATTCTGTTGTTTCTGAGGAAACATTTGGGCTTCCTGAAGGTTTCTTTGTTTTCCCACTATTTCACTGAATAAGGTTTTTCATGCACGCGTCGCTGGGAGTTGTTTTTGTTTTTGTATTTTTTTTGCCCCGTAGTTGCAAACTTCATTATAGTGTTTCCAGCTCAGAGCTGCAGATATGTGTACAGATATGGATGATGGTTCAGAATAACAAAACTCTAACAGACGAAAGTGTGAAATATATTATTCAAATTTCAAAGAACTAGGGCTGTGAAACGATTAATCACATCCAAAATAAAAGTTTGTGTTTACATAGGCTAATATATGTGTGTGTACTGTGCATTATTATTTTGTATATATAAATATAAACGCATGCATATATTTAAGAAATAGTTGCTTATAAATACTGTATATATATATACAGTACAGGCCAAAAGTTTGGACACATTACTATTTTAAATTTTTTTGAAAGAAGTTTCTTCTGCTCATCAAGCCTGCATTTATTTGATCAAAAATACAGAAAAAAAAATGTAATATTGTGATATATTATTACAATTTAAAATAATTGGTTTTCAATTTATTATACTTTAAATTATCATTTATTTCTGTGATGCAAAGCTGAATTTTCAGGATCATTACTCCAGTCTATCACATGATCCTTTAGAAATCATTCTAATATGATGATTCATTATCAAAGTTGGAAACAGTTCTGCTGCTTAATATTTTTTCATAACCTGTGATACTTTTTTAGGATACTTTGATGAATAAAAAGTAAAAAAAAAAAAAAAGCAAATGTTTTAAAAATAGAAATCTTTTGTAACAGCAATATACACTACTGGTCAGTCATTTGGGGTCAGTAATTTTTTTTCTTTCTTTTTTTGAAATAAATCAATACTTTTATTCAGCAAGAATGTGTTAAACTGATAAAAAGTGATAGTAAAGAAGATTTATATTATTTTATATTATAAAATATTTTTTTATTTTGAATAAATGCAGTTCTTTTTAACCTTTTATTCATCAAATATATTAGGCAGCAGAACTGTGTCCAACACTCATAATAAATCAGAATATTAGAATGATTTCTAAAGGATCATGTGATAGACTGGATGTCACATGTGACACTGAAGACTGGAGTAATGATGCTGAAAATTCAGCTTTGCATCACAGGAATAAATTATTTTTTAAAGTATATTCAAATAGAAAACTATTATTTTAAGTTGTAATAAAATTTACAATATTACAGTTTTTTTCTGTATTTTTGATCAAATAAATGCAGGCTTGATGAGCAGAAGAAACTTCTTTCAAAAACATAAAAAATAGTAATGTTTTCAAACTTTTGGCCTGTACTGTACTATATATATATATATATATATATATATATATATATAATTTGTATTATAAATAAATATAAATATTTTATATATAAATAACAAGTTTTTCTTAAATATATACATGCATGTGTGTCTATTTATATATGTAAACACAAACTTTTATTTTGGATGCGATTAATCGTTTCACAGCCCTAAAGAACTATTTTCTATTTGAATATACTATAAAATGTCATGTATTTCTATACATTTTTAGTCAGAAGCCATTTTTTTCCTCCAGTCTTAAGTTCAGAAATCCTTCTAATATGCTGATTTATCAATATAGCGAGTTTAAAATGATGTTTAATTAAAAAAGATTAGGCTAATTTAAATGTTTTAAGGCTGAAAAAGTTTTTGAATAGAATTATCGTGTTTTCAATTCGTGATTGATTATTGCCGTCACTTTCTCTTCACTCGGTGACTCAACCTCATCCCTATGAAACACATTATTAGGAGAATTTGTGGACATTCTTTGGACTTTGATAGATGCCATAATCAAGTCATTTGGTGATAAAAGGTGATTATAATGGGTAATATTGACAACATCAGCAGGCCTATGTATCCGTCTTTGTGTTTGGATCCCCAGAGTGCTCTAATCTCTATTTCTTAATTGATCAAAAACTGAATTTGTTTGGCATTTCTTGTCCTCCCAGTGAAGCCGCCAGCTCGAGTCACATTTGCAGGTTTCTGAAAGCGCATCTGATGCCGGAGTTATTGATATGCTTGTTTTCTTGTTATAATCCTCCCCTGTGAGCAAAACGGTGAGTTAAGAAGGAATAGAGGAAGACCCTGTTATTAACCATCTGCTGTATTCTCCCCTTTGGGTTCGGCCACCTGAGCATCAGCCATTGTTGCCTGCTGTTCACAGAGTTTTTAGATGAATACAAATAAGCTAAATGTAAAAAGCAGGTGGATTAGAGGCGACTGCTTCAGGGTGGGTAAGCAGCTTAAACGGAGAGCTCTACAAATCCCTTCCAGGGATATATATCTTCTCAGCTCTTTCTCTTTCTCTCTCTCTCTCCGTTTATGAAACTCTTTATTTTTGACCTTTCAGGCAAAAGCTAAGCACTTTTTAAGCAGTGTGAAATAAGGTCTGCTTATGCATGAGAATCATAGCAGGGTGATGTTTAAATCGTTTCTGATTTTCCGAGTTTTTCTTTCTCTCTCTCTCTTTTTTTTTTAATGCAAATAATACAGACTATACATATTTTTTCCAAGTCATCTCAATGGCAAAATATTTACCTGAATTCACCCTGTATGCATATTTCGTTTTTTGAAAAATATGCCATTTCTGAATGCACTTTTACCGACTTGTCTTCCTCAAGATGATACACAACTCTTTTACTTTCTGCCTCTGCTTTCTGTACAGGAGTTATTCTCTTAATTAGCAACATAAATATCCCCCTTAATGCTGTGCTTGAACACTTCTGTCACCCAGAGGAAAGGCAGGTGGTCAACAGGGGGCAGCAGAGATCCACTCAAATCACTCCTCTCTTCATGCACGTCTTTACATCTCTTCAAACGGTGACGTTCGGGTGAAACACTGAAGGCTGAAAGCTTGAAGGAAGCATCAATGCATGTCACCGCCTACTAAGCAGACAGTGCTTTTGTGAATATTCTGCTTTAATATAGTCTACTTGCATAAATATGAAAAGAAATATTACCGGCCACTTTATTAGGTACACCTGTTCAACTTGCTCGTTAATGCAAATATTTATTCAGACAGCAACTCAATGCATGCAGACATGATCAAGATGATCTACTGAAGTTCAAACCGAGCATCAGAATAGGGAAGAAATGTGGTTTAAGTGACTTTGGCATGGCTTGTTGGTCTGAGAATTTCAGAAACTGCTGATCTACTGGGATTTTCACACACAACCATCTCTAGTGTTTACAGGAAATGGTCCGAAAAAGAGGAAATATCCAGCGAACGGCAGTTCTGTGAGTGTAAATGCCATGTTGATGCCAGAGGTCAGAGGAGGTCGAGCTGATAGAAAGGGAACAGTAGATGCATTTCCATTACAGATTTGCACAAAAAAACAAAAAACTATTGTGAAATGACGGCGTTTCCATTAACCGATGTTATGCGACTAAAACGTTTTTTTTTTTCTCGCGCGAAAAGTCATTCCAAAAATAATGGAGACAGATTTTGGTAGGTTTAAGTATATCCCAGCCACTGCACTGGCCATTATTATTAATCGAAGGAGACGTATGTGTGTTATCCAATCATTAAAGGATAAGTTAACCCCAAAATTAAAATTTCCTAATAATTTACTCACCCCAATGCCATCCAAGATATCAATGTCTTTCTTTCCTCAGTGGGAGAGAAATTATGTTTTTTGAGGAAAACATTTCTGGATTTTTCTTCTAACAATGAACTTCATTGGTTACCATCGTTTTTAAGTCCAAATCAATGCAGTTTCAAAAGTCTTTGAAGTGTTTAAACGGGCTGTACGCGATCACAGCTGAAGAAGAGGTTGTTATCTAGCGGAACGATAGGTCATTTTCAAAAAAAAAAACTAGTTCGGATTGAGCTGATCAACAAACGGACAGGGAACTACGTCATCACGTTGAAAGGTCACGCCGGCGCCGGCAATACTATTTTAACTACTATTCATATTCATCAGAATGTTATTCATATACTATTCATATTCATATTCACTGAATGCTATTACTATATATATAATAGCAAACAATACTATTTGAACTATCCTCCTACGTACGGTCGCATTGTAAACAGTGGGGCGATACTTCTGCTGGCGCCGGCGCGACCTTTCAACGTGATGACACAGTTCCCTGTCCGTTTGTTGATCAGCTCAATCCGAACTATTGAAGGTAAAAAGTCTAGAATTTTTTATTTATTTTTTGAAAATGACCTATCGTTTCTCTAGATAACAACCTCTTCTTCAGCTGTGATCGCGTACAGCCCGTTTAAACACTTCAAAGACTTTTGAAACTGCATTGATTTGGACTTAAAAACGATGGTAACCAATGAAGTTCATTGTTAGAAGAAAAATCCAGAAATGTTTTCCTCAAAAAACATAATTTCTCTCCCACTGAGGAAAGAAAGACATGGATATCTTGGATGGCATTGGGGTGAGTAAATTATTAGGAAATTTTCATTTTGGGGTGAACTAATCCTTTAATGGTAAGAAAAAGACCCTTATACTTGTGAGCGGCACATATGAGGTGTTTCTGGGTGTTTCTCCCTTATTTCTGCTTCGAGGTCTTGTTTGTGGCATTTCTTTGAGGTGTAGAATCCAGTATTCCTGTAATTCTTCTGTCTTTTATGAATTTAATAAAGAACTCTGTCTCGTATTCTGTCCAAACACACCGCGTCATCTACGTCAGGTGACCTGTAAATGCGCAAAAACTGTTTCCATTGCAGTTTTGTGAAATATTTCTTTTTCGAATTGCCTGAAAAACCACCTCATGCGAGCGGAAACACTTTTTTGCGATAAATGGGAGTTTTTGCGAAATTGATGCGTTTCCATTGGGCCTATTTTCAATTCGCAATTTCAGTTTGCGCAATTTGAAGGGTAATGGAAACGCAGCTAGTAACTCAAACAAGGTCAGCAGAAGAGCATTTGAACTCACAACATGTCAAACCTTGAAGCTCCTGTCAGCTGAGAACAGCAAACTGAGGCTACACACGGACTCACCGAAAGTGAACTATAGAGGATTGGGAAAACGTTGTCTGATCTGACGAGTCTCGATTTCTGCTGCGACATTCAGATGGTTGGGTCAGACGTTGGCATAAACAACATGAAAGCGTGGATCCATCCTGACCCACGATGCACAGTGATTCTTAAAGGGTTAGTTCACCCAAAAATGAAAACTCTGTCAGTAATTACTCTCCCTCATGTTGTTCCAACCCCGTAAGACTTTCGTTCATCTTCGGCACACAAATTAAGTATTTTTGATGAAATCTGAGAGCTGGATCACTCCTCCATAGGCTTCTGTGGGATCGAAACTTGCCGGTGCAGAAAAGTTAGTAAAGACAATGTTTAATATAGTCCAAGTGACTACAGTGGCTCAACCTTAAGTTTATCAAGCGACGAGAATACTTTTTGTGCGCAAAAACAAACAAAAATAACTTTATTCAACTATTCATTTTCTTCTGTGTGGGCCTCTGAGTGAGGCAACTGGGTTGTACGTCAGAACGTAGGCTCCCTATTGGCCGACACTGGTCATGTGATGCATCACACACGACCAGCGTCGACCAATAGTGAGCCTACGTTCTGACGTTTTTTGTTTTTGTTTTTTTACTGACAGAATTTTCATTTTTGGGTGAACTAACCCTTTAAGAAATTTAGATTTCACATTAGCTGCATTTACATGGACCCTAATAATCGTATTGTAATCGGACTAGTAGCACAGAGTCAGAATAAAAAAAGTCACGTGACCACGTCGAGCGGAAATAAATTGGCCAATTCTGATTAAAATTTAATTGGGACTGTAAGGGGTGGTTTAAACCTTTTCTAATCCGATCGAGAGGACATGTAAACACTTTATCAGATTGAAAACTGAAACGCTTGTGCAGTGACGTATGACGTGTGGAATCGAGCTGTTGTTGTTGTTGAATGAAGTTTCATAAATCCATCCCACCAGTCCTCGTTTCAGACTCTCATCCACAGATGCCATGTTTTGGGCATCATGGGAAGGGGCGATCTTACTGATTAATAAATTTAAGCAGTACGGCATAGCGGTTCATGTGCCCGTCGTGTCCTAACTAGGACCTGAAATAGAAAAATATTAAATCTGCTCTTTAAAACAAAGAAAGAAGCGATGTAGGAGAATAGTTTGCCCAAACAGCGGGAACCTTTGTGCGGTGAGCACATGTCAAAAATCAATCATATGATTTAATACTTGTGACATTTAAACACGCATATCAACCCGATCATTTAATTAAGCGTTCATGTAAACACTACATTCAGATTCTTCAGTCGGCTCACGTCGACTCACTCAAATTCTGCACTTGTGGCACTCTTGAGTTTTTGTTTTGTTTTTGCCCCTCATGAAGTGAATATGATTTAAGTGGGCACAAATAAGCATAAGCTCCTCCTGTAACAATGAATGATTGAGTACCCTGTTCTTTTCCTAGCCAAGCGGAAGAATGTATCTGGTTTAGGGCCCTTTCACACCTACCTTGTTTGGTCCGGATTAACTTTTCAGTTTGATCCGAATCAAAATTACAGGTGTGAAACCTCCCCCGGACCACGATCCAGACCAAACAGATGACATTTGATCAGACGCAAAGAGCTAGTCTCGGTCCGGATCAAACTGAACAAAGTTTTGGTTCGTTTCTAGTGTGAACGCATTTTCTGTATGGTTCGGACTTTCAGACCATTTACAGGAAGTCCCGGTGGTTCCCGCAGGATTGCTTGCTCTTCTCCTCCTTTCCTGCCGGCGACGATTAAGTGTTCGCACAACGAGGACGTTCATTTGGCGAATGTGAACTAGCCTCGAGTATAGCTGGTGCTGTAGAGAGTAATGCCTTAATAATAACAGTATAGAGTAATGCCTTAATAATAACAGTATAGCGGCAACGATATGCGTACGTTCATTCATTCTTGTCAAATTATTATTATTATTTTTTCATTCTTCTCAAAGTTACCCGGTGAATTGACAACACACTGACGTCAGACCATAGACTGTAAAAAAATATTGATGTAGTGTCCGTGACGTCACCCGTAGGTTTCTGAAGACCGTTTTTGAAGCCTAAAGTGGGCGTGGCCGACCGTCGCCATCTTGGCAGCGCGTCACTCCCGAATTTATATATTTTTACAGTCAGACAATGAGCTGAGGTAACGTGGCGGCTAACAGACAGCAGACAAACGGCTAATGATGACTAATGACCACAGCCGCGGGAATCCACCTGTCACTCAAAAGTGGACACACCCTTAATTATGCAGAAATTTAAGGCTTAATATAATTTAAACGGATGAGATATAAAAAAAATTCACCCCCCTCACAGTCGTCATGAAGGGCAAAATTAGCTATATAGACCAAAGCCACTTTTTGCTCCAGGCTGTAAACGTGTTTTTCTGCTGTAAAGTTGGGCATTTCAACATGGAGGAGATGCAGATTTGACTCGCTTTTGCAGCCAGCCTCTAGTGGCCAGTCGATGAATTGACGTTTAATTCACTTCAGTGTTGGTTTCAAGAGAGAGACAGGGAGGTTGCCGCTTGCGTCAGACGCACGTCCGTTTACAAACTAATCAATGTCAAGATGCATCCCACATAGATGATGACGACAGGACGCAAGTACGTCATGTAAAGTTCTTTAGTGCGGTCACATAATTGCAATGTGAAACCAAACCAAAACTTACCGAATGTATGATATGTATCAAAACATGAACTTTGGTTCGGACTCTCAGGTGTGAAAACGCCCTAAGGCTATGAATTCTTTGTACTTTTAGGATCAAAATAACTGGTTCCCATCATCCAAATGGATAAATTCGGCACCTAGCAGGTTAGGCAACTTCCCTCCCGTGCTCTTTATGACTAATCTGTTTAGGTGTCTTTAAAACTGTGATTCACTCTCTCAACAACCTTTTGGTGGATTCAGATGGTGACAGAAGGTGAGTGTGTGGAGCTTATATACGGCCCTTGAGGGCCCTCTGAGAGCCGATACCACAGCGACGGCGGGCTGTGAAGTGCAGATTAACAGTCTGAGAGAAGAACTTGATTCGCCGTAAAGCTGTAGCACTTCTACAGCAAGCGTAAAAGATTGATGGCTGAGCTGGTGCAGTGGGTGCACAATAAGACTCTTGCTAGCAACAGGAATAAAGCGAATCTGAGTTTCTTACAGTATTTGTCCTTCAGCATTCCTCACTGTGCTCCGGCTGAGGTCAAAGTAACAACCTCAACTCCGATTAGAAGATTTTTCTTTAGGTTTTGCTGGGAAATATTGCATTGTGGCATCCAAAAGATTTCTTTTCATCACCGTTTCATAACTAAAAACTCAATTTATAGCAATAGAATGTCTTTAAAGCATCTTTTAAAGCTGCTTTCTTTGGTCCTACACTGTTAAAAATAAAGTGATGCCACAGAAGAACCATTTTTGGTTCCCCAAAGAACCTTTCAGTGAACCCTATTTCAATGGAAAGGTTCCATGGATGTTAACAGTTCTTTATGGAATCAATCCATATTGATCCATATCCACATTCATCACCATTTCATAAGTAAAACAACTCAATTTACAGCTATTTAATGTCTTCAAAGCATCTTTTAAAGCAGCTTTCTTTGGTCCTACACTCTTAAAATTTTTATTTGTATTAAAAATTATAATTATAATACACAGAAGAACCATTTTTGGTTCCCCAAAGATCCTTTCAGTGGACCATTGAAGAACAATTTTTTTCCTAGTGTAAAGAAACCCTTTTCCAATATGGATGTTACTGATTCTTTATGGATTCAAAGAACCATTATTTTTAAGTGCAGAGACTAATGTCGGGCTAGTTTTTGTGGTGTGTTCCTCACGTCGACTCTTTAATCCAGCGGGAGTTTGACTGATTCAGCATGTTGAATCACTGTCGTGAGAGAGAGAGAGATCGCTCTGATTGGCTGATCAGTTTAGCGAACGATTTTTACTTGCCCTGTCAAAATGCACAAAAAGTTATTGTTTTCTATGTGTTTGACCCATGTGACCTTGTAAACAGTGCTTTAAGACTTTCAGGTAGGTCTAACAGGTAGTTATCAAACACTTGACAGTCTTCACTGCATAAATTAAATGTGTATTTATCCTTATTAAAGCTACAAAAGTTATTCAGTCAAGAGCAGTGAGTGATTTTCTCTTTTTCTTTTGTTCTTTGATTATCCTTAATGACAGACAGCAGCAGGATTGTTAGGCTGCTGTCACTTTAAGACATGAAACACATCCCATTTTCTCCGATCCCATCCCACGCATCCCATTTTACACGTGTACTTTTACGTTTACATCGCTGTCGTGAAATAGATCGCTCTGATTGGCTGTTCAGTTTAGCGAACGAGTCTTTGGGGTGTGTTCAAGGCAAGCGCAGTTTTTTGTCCCAGACACAGCCGACGCGAGGGCGACAACACCTCAACTTTGATCACCACTACTTTTTAATGTCGGCTTGGTGTCTCAGCCTTAAAGCCCCACTGAAGTGTCTTGGAACGGGCAGCTTTGTTGGATGCATTGGTGTGATTTCCACTTAAACAGGAAGCTAAGGCGGGACATATTGAATGGCTCCTCCCCCTTTTCAAAATAGCCAATAGCGTTTAGTTTACCTCACAGACTGCGAGTTGCACTTGACTGCGAATCCGAGCGCTGATGACACATTGGATTCAATAGTAGATGTGTGAATAATTTCTAGCCATTTCATTCTTAACCAACGGAAAACAGGATAAAACTCGAGCGTTTGAGCAACCGAACACACTTCTCCAACACATATTGCTCCGTGTCAACACTCGCTTCGGCCAGGTGGTATTTATCGGATAGGGGGCGGAGCTTTAGATTCTAGAGAGCATTTGATTGGACAGAAGCGGTGACGTCATAAAAATCCGTGATCCAGTTTAGCGGAAGTGGGAGACTAAGTTTTGAATGCTTATATCTCCTAAATGCTAATTTTGTCAATGTTTTGTAATACACCAGCTTATTCATAACCTTAAGCAATGAACATATTCATACTAAAAGCTAAAAAACTTACATTTTGATTTCAGGTGTCTTTAAGAGTGTAGTTCTGACACAAAGTAGATCTGCTGGAAACTCGTCTGAAGTCGTCCGTCCACTTTTTCTGATTAGTGCACACCTTGCCGAAGACTCCTCTTCGTGACTTTGCAGTGTCTGAGTTTCAGTTGCTTGACAGATGGACTACAGGGACTAGCGCTCAATGCCTGCCTCATTCTCACTCTGGATCCCCGGTGACTTCGGCTTGGGTTAGAAATCACTCTCTTTTCGACCTGTGAATGCCACTTGCTCTGTAACTCTCACCGTAACCTTGTCCCACTAAGACAATGAGCAAAGGCTTTGTCGAAACTTGACACATCCGGACATACGGCTGGTTTCCTCCCTTGTCGTTTCTTTGCTGTATTTTTAAATCTTTCAGTGCTTTTTGCGAAAGGCAGACAACCTATTTTTTTGCTTTAGTCAAAGGTTTTGTCTTTTGTTGAAAATATACTTTCAATTTAGTCAATATTTTTTCACATCATATTCATTCATATTAGTCTGTGTTCCTCTGACTAAAATGGCATATAATTATGGTGTGTGCAAATAAAATTTTAAGTTGACGGGAGTGCAAAATAAAACCAAATATTACGTGTTGTGAAAACCTGCTCTTCTGAAGACTATTGTAATAAAATATTGTGAATTCTTTATGCTTTAATTTTCATTGTCCTTTCATTTTAGTGCGGCATGCAAAGTGAATTCACAACATACCATTTCAACTCACAACCCAGGCATTATTGACTGGGTACAATGGGTATTGACTAGCACTGTAGACCTGGTTTAATATGACTAAAGCTACTGTCACTTTGACCTGCTGGAGACTTGCCTAATGGCCTAAGTGCTTGTTATTCGCAAGCTGTCTGCTTTATTGATAATCAGATGGCAACCCACCAATACAGCCATCAGCTGACAACAGGAATTCAAGACCCCTGCCAGCGTACAGTCAGCCACTCGGTTAGGGCATTAAGGTTCCCGAGGTCTAATAATCACGTTCCTTCTAAGTAAAAGTGGACCTGTGAAGATAGTCAATTTCAGTAATAAAGTTGTTTTGACTGATTTCCAAACTCTTGCAAGCTCTGTCAGTTTTTCTTTTGGACCTCTGGAGTTGAAAAGTATAATTGGATAATATACTAAAAATATTAAAAATAGTCTTTGAGTCCACTAAATAAGTATAAAGTATAAATAAAATATATATACCAAGGAAACAGAGGTTTTGAAAGCTGGTTTCAGGGGAAAAAGATTATATAATATATTCCTTAGTATATTCCCCTGTTTCCTTAGTCTATGAGTCCACTAAAGCATGTGTAAATCCTGAGCGTCATTGACAAAAATGTTATCTTGTAAAATGTGTGGTCCGTAGAGTACCGCCACTCCCCCATAACCATACATAGGCATATTTTATTTTATTTTACTTTACTTAGTTTATTTAATTGAATTGAATTTTGTTTTGTTTTATTTATTTTTTTATTTTATTCTTTCTTTTTTATCTATTATTTATAATTCTATTTAATTTAATTAATTAATTAATTAATTCTAGTTTATTTTATCCTCTTTTATTCTATCCTCTGCTCTTTTTATTTTATCTTTATTTTTTATATCTCTATTCTATTCTACTCTGTGTTTGAAAAAAAAAAAAAATTCAGTTCTGGAAATGTGATTATCCAAGTAATTTCGGACCCTACCTCGTGAATGACAGGAAGGTATTTGGGATCTTCCACTACTATGAGAACTGTAGATTCTGGTTGTAAGTCTTTTTAACTCTCAGAAATTGCTTCCAAGCACATGGCTCTCGATGAGGGTCAGGCTTTGAAGATGAATGGATGGTGTGTTGTATTGATTTTTTCCACCCCATATTGGTTCCATAATCCTGGTTAAGCATTAGGAGATTTAAGCACAGTCAAAGGTTTCTGAACCAGGATCTTGTTAACCATGTCTTTCCTTTTGGGCCCCACTGACCTTTCAGCGCTGGTCCAATGAACACGATGCACAAGTTTATCACTGTATCTCTCACCTATTTTTATTTGAAACCTTTGAGGGTTTAACATAAGACATTTTTTGTTGTTGTTGTTGTTAGGATTTAAATAAGGTTGCGCCTGCTTGGTGGTCACAACTGAAAATCTATTATTGCGTTAGATGCCAGGCGTCCTGCACTCGGGGATCGATACTGCTTTGTCGACAGATTCGAGCCCCTGCTGTGCTCGGCTGAAGATGAATTAGATTTTTCTATAAAAACGCGAGCTTCATTCTGCCATTGAGCTTATCGCAGCCGTGTGGGATGCTTTACTCTTCACCTGTGCTATTTCATCCACTGTTATTACTGCTGCCCCACTCGCCTTTTCCCATTCTCTATCTGTCCTCATCTGTTATCTATAGGGCACATTTCTAATTCCAAACGGTTATGATCTGTATTAAAGTTTACAGCTTAAAGATTAAGCTTTATTTAGTCCCAAATCCACCTGCTACCATATTCCTTTCATCACATTTCCAGGAATCCCTTCAACTGTCCTCCCTTTTATCATTTATACTCCAGACCATGCTTTCCAATGGACTATTCAGACTATACACATGATATATAAGCATAGCACACTTCCAGTCAAATGTCTGGATACTAACTCTTTATTTATTGCTATTTGTCATGTTAAATAATAAATAAATGAATAACCTAAAACCACAATGAATTTGATTAATATACATGTGTATATCTGGCTGTTTCCTTGCAGTAATATAAAATCTTTCAGTGTGTTTTGCGAAGGGCAAACATCCTATTTTATGTACCACTTTGTCACTGATATTTACATCCCTGCATTGCGGTGCCAAACTTGTGCAGTGTAAAACGATGCATTGTTGGAAGATGCTTAGCAATAGCAACAGACAGCCAATAATAATCAATGCTTTGTTTGAACAGTCACGGAAATGCATGTAATAAACAGTTATTTCAGTGTTTGAGGGGAAAAATGTCAAATGGTGACAGAAAACAAGACCAGTTGAGTGAAGACTCTCCATTAGAAGAGAAGAAGTTTCATTCTTACAATATAAACTTGATATAGTACAGTCTGCGATTACATAAAAGAGGTTGTGCAATGCCAGAGCGTTTATGTAAACAGCAATACCTAGTTGCATAAACTGCTAAGTTAGTCATCCAAGTCTAATTTGATACCGAACAGTAAGACTGATGACCCCTAAATAACTGCTAGTTGATCATACTAGTTCTTGAAACGCAGTTTTAACATAATGCCTATGTTTATGCAACTGGCCCCTGGTCGCATTCTATGTTTGTCCAATCACTGACACTGCAAATATGCTAATATGAAGGTTAACCCAGGGTTTAGGAATGTTCAATGTTCAACGTCAGTGTCACGGACTGCTCTGAGACAAGAAGGATCCAAATGCAGTATTTATTGAACAGGGTAATCCCAAGACGTAATCCAAAGTACAGGCAAGGTCAAACACAGGCAGGCAAGTCCATACAAACAAACAAGGAACACGGGCAAAAGAGTAATACACGGAACAGGCAAGAAATCCCAAAACCAAGAGACATGAAACCAGGGAGAATTGTCGGAATTGCAGCGTAACACTAAACAAGACTTTGCAGGGAATGACAGAAAGAACCAGGCTTATATAGGGTGAGCGAACAAGAAGATGAGACACAGGTGAAGCCAATGAGCGCTCATTTATATATGTAAATGAACTAAATTAAAAACTTTTTTACAACAAAAATGAACCATCACTGAACTTACTTAAGCTGGACTGTGACACTATTTTCTTCTGGAAACAAACTTTGTTGCATTATTTTCCTGTTATCTCTGTAAAGCTGCTTTGAAACAATCTGTATTGTAAAAAGCGCTATATAAATAAATGTGACTTGACTTGACTAGCCTCAAGAAGTGTGTGTTAGTGGATCTTCCAGCATGTGTGTGTGTTGTGTTCCAGGTGGTGATGAAGATCATCAAGCATTACCAGGAGGAGGGTCAGGGCACTGAGGTGGTGCAGGGGGTGTTGCTGGGGCTGGTGGTGGAGGACCGGCTCGAGATCACAAACTGCTTCCCTTTCCCTCAACACACCGAGGACGATGCCGACTTTGATGAAGGTAAGGGAATAAAGCTGTCCTTCTTTGCACTATTCAGACAGGATTTATTTCTAAATTACATTTGAGTTACAATTATTAAAGTAAGACATCTGCCATCAGTATTGTTGCTTAAAATAGAATTTTATTCATGGATCAAATTTAGCGTAATATTGGTTCTTTCGCACCGGGTAGTTATAGGAACTCAGTAGAGATCGACCGATTATCGTTTTTTCCCGATATGTAAGCATTTTCCCATAATCAGGTTTTGTAATATCGGATTCACCGATAAATGGCGCCACAGAAATAATATTGTTGCTTGTTCAATATTGTTGCTTAAAGGGATATTTCACCGCTGGAAAGATGAATGTGTATTTAAATTGGGTCATTTATGTAGTAGAAATGCGAAATTAATTTAGAAGTTGGTGCCTTCTAGACTGAGAACAGCCAGAAAATGTATTTTTGGCTCATGTGGATGAAAGACTACAACTCCCAGAATGCACTTGCTTCGATGCCCTACGAGGCCACTCCCAAGCCACGCCTACCGGTTACAGAGGGCAGTATCGGGAGAAATTATACAACTAGGCTACTAGTGGACTCGAAACTGAAAAGACGGTGTTTTATCGTGAGATCCCCCTATGGGCGGGTTGAAGACATGCGGGATGAGCTCCTCCCACTGGCTTGAGTCTCTCGCCTCTGGACAAAAAAGCCTCAGATGATGCTAAATGATGATTTTTGCGTCATCTGAGGTTTTTTTCCAGACACATAATACAGAAATCTCTCGTCTCAGGGGGACATGAGGGAGGGAAGCATAGTCATTCGAATGGTTCCTACTGATACAAAGCTTAATGCTAATCGGTGAAGTATCCCTTTCAAATGGAATTTTATTCATGGATCAAATTTAGCATCATATTGGTTCTTTCGCACCGGGTAGTTATAGGAACTCAGTAGGGATCGACCGATAATCGGTTTTACCGATATTTTTACCGATATGTAAGCATTTTCCCATAATCGGGTGTCGGTTTTGTAATATTGGATTCACCGGTAAATGGCGCTACAGAAATAAAACATTGAATAAATATCCGTTCTGTATATTGGTTAGCGGGCACATAAACACGCAAATAATTGGTATCGGTAAAAAAAAAAATCAATATCGTCGATCTCTAGTACTCAGTTATAGGAACTAACCACCAGGGCGATCCCCTGAGAACTGAATTTTTACATATCGCCAATGGAGACTCATATATCATATCGTTCAGCAATAATCATGTTAAATTATCGTGATTGATATAATATTGACCAAAAATAATAAAAAATAAAATTATTATGATTTTTGCCATAATCGAGCAGCCCTAATGTAAACTCTGTGTTTACATGGCTTTTTAAAATTGGCGGGTGCTGGTGTTTCACAAATGCGGTCACAAATGTAGCCTAAATTGTGCTAGTTTGAGCTACTCCAAAAGGTTTTCCTATAACGGAAATCATTCCTAGTTCCTGCGGTGCGAAAACAGCAAAAAGCCAGCACTTCCGCCAATAGTTATACTGACTATGAAAATGTTCCTCCGGTGCGAAAGCTCCTATTGTATCATAGTAATACTCATCAGAACTGATGCGACTCAGTTGACTTTCTCAGAAATAAAATGAATATGTTTTTGGCTCCCTGAAGAAATATTGAAATAATATTATAAGCAGCTTTGGGGAGAAAGCCAATGATTTAGTGACATGGGTGTTGAGATGTGGTACATTAAGTACTGATGGAGTGCAGATACACAAATAAGAGTCCTGGGAATACTATTAATGCGTTCACTGCTAGATAGTGATCCTGTTATTCCAATTCAATGTAGATCGTTCTGCCTTAAATTGTGTCTGATAAGACTGTCAACAACTTTCTGATTTTATAAGCAGCCATTTGGTTAGAAACACCTTTAGCACTTTTCTTCCTCTCGTTCTTCTTCATTCATTGCATTTCTCAGTGTGCCTAAACGCACAGAAAGTAGGTAGATGGATAACTAGATGTATATACCAACCATCATATAACAAGATTTGAACCCCGAACAGTTATGTTTGTAGCCCTGTATTTTTATCTGCAAATCTGCATTGTCCATTTAGCCACAGTGTTTGATTGTGGGCCATTTGTATCTGACTGCAGATTTACAGGTATTGCTTAAGGGTCTGTCATATACAAATGGAAGATGATGCTGTTATTCAAATTGGTGTTTAACCAACTATAAAAGTATGATATATTGTTTCATTTATTGTTGTTTAATGCAGTTTTGCACACAAGATCGAAATTAAGCGACATTTATTTCAGTTACACCAGGGAAATTTCACTTTTATCTCTCGTCTTTGCATTTCATCGCACATTAAACTCCTCTACAAGTGTAAGCTTTTGTATTTTATCACACCGCTGTGTCTGGCCTGCCAGCTTGTCCGTGATCACTAAGGCAGAAAAACGCCATCGCCGATAGTCGCGCTAGTAAACGACAGAGTAAATTGCTGTGTAATTCAACAGAAACCTGTATCGGAGTACAGGTTTGGGGCTCAGCTTTTTTTTCCTTTTCTTTCTACAAGTGTAAGCTAGCTTTTGTATTTTATCAAGGCAAGTTTATTTATATAGCACATTTCATACACTATGGCAATTCAAAATGCTTTACATAGAAAGGAATTAAATATCACACTATGGCAATTCAAAGTGCTTTGCATAGAAAATAAGCACAAAATAAAAGCAAGTGAAATTAAAACAGTTATAAAAGGAATTAAAGGGGTGGTATAATGCCCTTTTCACAAGATGTAAAATAAGTCTCTGATGTCCCCAGAGTGTATGTGTGAAGTTTTAGCTCAAAATACCCCACATATATTTTTATACGGCATTTTAAAGTTGTCACTTTTTGAGGGTGAGCAAAAACACACCGTTTTTGTGTCTGTTCCTTTAAATGCAAATGAGCTGCTGCTCCCGGCACAGGGGGCGGAGCTTCAAGAGCTCGTGTCCTTTTACCTCACACACACATGCACTGAACATTTCAAAAACTTTTAGCCTTTTATGTTCAAACCGGAGTCAGACAATGATGGAGAGACTCAAGAAGAAGTGACAACATGTAGAAGCAACAGGACATTTCTGAATGGTTAGTTGATGAATTTATGAAGCTGATGTGTAGTTATCTTTAGTCATTGATTAGCATATTCTGTCTTGATAATCTATAAATCGTGTTCAGGGGGCGGGGTTTATGTAAATTATAGTGTTGGTGATGTCATCAACCCGGGAGGAATGTGGTATAGTCTCTACCAGCCGTTTGTTGTAGTCCTTAAAAAGCGATTTCTTTAAAAGCAAATATCTCCCTTTGCTTTGAACTTTGAGCGTTGTAACTTTGCAGATGTTGTTTATGCTCAAACAGCAACATTACACACTAACTAAAGCTAGAAAAGTGAAATCATATTCAACCACCCCTTTAAAAGAGATCAATGATACAGTTCTAAAATTAATTGGAGTAAAATGAAAAAGATGATGCATAGAATAAACTTCTCATCTGTCAAAACACCGGTGTATCTTACTTTAGGCCTGCCAGCTCGTCCGTGATCACTAAGGCAGAAAAACGCCATCGCCGATAGTCGCGCTAGTAAACGACAGAGTAAATTGCTGTGTAATTCAACAGAAACCTATATCGGCGTAAAGGTTTGTGGCTCAGCTTTTATAGTGTTTCTCCAGAGAGCGCTAGCCAGAACGCCTGAGAGAAGGGAGAATGAGAACGGTCTGGGTTCAGCACAGAGCGAGAGTTGTTTATTGGGTTTTACAGCCTGCGAGATCACAGGTGTTGGCCAGTGAGATGTGTCGTGCGTCATGCGAGGGGAGAATGAGGCAGGGTTGGATTATTAAAAGTGTAATGGGCTGTAGAGGCTCTGAAATGGAGGCAGCAAAGGAACCTAAATTGACTACAGTGTTGTTTTGTGGGACACCAAAATGGGGCCGGGTGAAAGGACCATAAACACCGCAGTGTTAGAAAAAGTTTCTGTTCACACTGTGAGATATCCATGCCGTGATACAAATATACAAAAAGAAGTCAAAATTAAAGCAAAAAAATATATAGTCAAAACCGTGCCACTTAAAATTAATCTCTTATGATGTCTCTTGCCTTTTTTGTTTGTCAATGAAGTTTAACATTTGAAAATGTGTTTATTAAAGTATGTTAGTCACTAGAATTAAAATGTGCAATACTAGATGACTATGTGATATATTTATTAATCTAATATATGATTATTGTTATTAGTAGGAATATATATATAATTCTACTAGTAACTTCTATTAATAATAATAAAACATTTTGTTGTTTAATTATTCACTAGAAAAAATGCAGTGCTACATGTAATATAAAATATTGTTAATAATAATAATTAGTGCCGTCAAACCGGTTAATCACAATTAATATATTATATACATATATTATATAAACACACACTTTTATGTTCGATGTGATTAATCACGATTAATTGATTTGAAAGCACTAATAATAATATGTAATATAATCCAGAATAAAAAAAAATATATATAAACAAATTAAAGCAAAATTAAAGCAAAAAAATATATAGTCAAAACCGTGCCACTTAAAATTAATCTCTTATGATGACTCTTGCCTTTTTGGTTTGTCAATGAAGTTTAAAATTTGAAAATGTGTTTATTAAAGTATGTTAGTCACTAGAAATAAAAAAATGTGCAATACTAGATGACTATGTGATATAATAATAATCATATATTAGATTAATAAATATAAGTAGGAATATATATAATTCTACTAGTAACTTGTAATAATAATAAAACATTTTGTTGTTTAATGCAGTGTAAAAATGCAGTGCTAAATAAAATATTGTTATTAATAATAATTAGTGCTGTCAAACGGATTAATCACAATTAATATATTATATAAACACACACTTTTATGTTAGATGTGATTAATCACGATTAATTGATTTGAAAGCACTAATAATAATATATAATATAATACAGAATAACAATAATTTATTATTATTTTTAATTTTGTTTTGTTATTAACATTATTATTAATACATTTTTATTCATGATGATAATTTAAATAAATAGTAATAAGAATATATTAATAATACAGTACATAACAAACATGTATTAATGACTGTTTGTTTTATTATTATTATTTTTTGTTAAAAACATTAGATCCATAACTATATATATTATCATCAGTGTGAAATAAAATGATTCATGCTATAATATAAGATTTAGTGTGTTGCACTAAATATATAAGTATAAACATATATAATTGAATACTTGAGTCCATTTTGAATGCATTTAGAAGGAAAAACACGAGCACCTTTAAATCAGCCACTGACTTTAATGTCTTACGATGCATTTATCGGGTAGAGTTGAGTTCGCTCTAATTCTAAATGAGAAGTATTAAGCCTCAAGCGTAGTGCAAGTATACATTAACTCAGAGACTGTGACACCGCCTGAGGTCTCCTCGCGCTTCATTTACTCTCCGCTTCTGCTACAGACTGTGTACATACACCACAATGTGTGTTTGAGTGACCCTTCCCATCACAGCCTGTTTCTCTCTCCGTCTTTAAGCCCGTAGGGCTGTGCCTGACAAATTATGGTGTCTAATGGATATTTAAACACCCTTCATATGCAAAGCAAGGAGCCTTGAACTGTACGGGCAGCAGAAAGGTGTAAATTCACTCTTTAATGAGCAGCCGAGAGTCTTTTGCTTGTTTTTCCTGCGAGGCAATTGCTTTATTTATTACTCGAGTTTAAAAAAAGTGAGTTAGAGTCTGCCGCCTTCCTTTACCTCCTCCTCCTCGTGAGTGTTTTTTTCCATGGGCGTTTTTCAATTTCGTCCATTATGAAACCTGCCGGTGACCTGAGGTGACTTCCATCACTTCACTCTATTTTTACCTGGTGTTTGACTGCCTCAAACAGAGCCGCAGTCTTTCAGGTGGTTGGATTAAGGCTTATCTGATTGGAGGAGTGCAGGTTTGCTGAAACTGGATGGTGGAACACCTAAAGAGTGCAATACAAACATTCACAGGCCGTCTCTGCAGAGATAAGCTTCGTCTCTGACCTTCCGTTTTCTGAGTCAGAAACGGATCATAAAAATAACTTTTCGATCTAGCTTTGCATATTTATGAAATCTGCGTTAATACATGCTTTTTATTTTTATTTTTGTACATTCTTGTAAAGTATGTTTGTTTTTTAGATTTGCCAATGCACAACATCATGCATTAACAAATCAATGCAACATCTAAATAAACCCCTATTAAACTGCGCAAGTAAAAATTATGAATATGAAAAACAAAAAAAAAAAACTATATAAATAACCCCCTATCGGTGACCTTTTTGTCATAAAGTGCCATTTTTAAGTTTCCGAGTTCATCACTGTGCCACAACCCATATACCCCCCCCCCCCCCCCCCCCAATATGTATACATACACATAAACATATTTTAAATATTCATAATGGCTAACACAGAAATTTAAACATTTCTCATGAGATTTGTTTTAGATTCGTCATCTTTGTTTCCACTTACACGTGGCAACATAACTTCATCTCCGCAAATCTAATATAAATTGAATCTTTAATTCCCAGCTATATGCAAATTCACGTTCGCGCCAATGAAAGCAAGATATGAGCTGCATTTTATTTATCATTAGCTAATTTCAAGACTGGCATTGTCAATTTATATTTCTTATTACAGCTTTTAATATGCATGCTAAGTATTATTGTGACTTTTGAGACGGGACTCTCGGTTTGTTTGGGAAACCTGTTTGAAAACAATTATTATTATTTTTGCTATTCTGCGTGGTGATGATATTGCCACAAAAACTCCCAGTGCATCATTATATTTAAATGCTAATATTTAAATGCCTATCCTTACCAAAATGTACAGTTGATGTACATAATAGTATTTTGATATTTACAATACTTTTCATTGCTGTTTTTTTAAAGAAAATTAAAGCGTATGATGCATTCAATTTGATAAAGTGCCATTTATAATGTTATAAAGATGATTTCTATTTCAAATAAATGCTGTTCTTTTGAACTTTTTATTCATCAAAGAATCCTGAAAAATGAAATGTATCACCACAAAAAAATATTAAGCAGCACAACTTTTTTCAAAAATCATGTTTCTTGAGCATCAAATCATCATATTAGAATGATTTCTGAAGGATCATGTGACACTGAAGACTGCAGTAATGATGATGAAAATTAAGGGATAAATTACATTTTTCACAATATATTCACATAGAAAACAGCTATTTGAAATTTTAATAATATTTTACAATTTTAACTGTATTTTTGATCAAATAAATGCAGCCTTGGTGAGCATAAAAGACTAATAAATCTTAACAATTCCACATTTTTGAATGGTAGTATCATGTTAATCACATGATCCACAATTATCATGATCCATGTCCAAAAACATGAAAACACTTTTTTTAAAGTGTTATGGCACTAAAATAGTCATGTAGTGTCGGGGAAATTAAACAAATGAAATGGGAATAGTGGTGTTCATTTATCATTTCTAGATACATTCATCTTGCACAGAACTTTATACACAAGTTGCAAAACGTTCTTGCATTTGTATAGTAGCATTACACTAATGTTATGGTAATGAGCATGAAATCACCTCAGGGTTTTGTTTCTGTGTACATGCTTTGACAACCATGATTTGATTTCACGGGTATGATTCTGTAGAAATTAGTAAACGTGAACGGACAACCAAAATGTTGGTAGTGTACAAGTTTGTCTTCCGCTGGTCGTGTTTGTTTCCATGTCTTCAACACACTCACTGTAATAAACTCCTGTTGAACTGTGTTTTCTGCACTGAATCTCTGACCAGCACCGTTTGTATCAGCCTCAGCCTATCATGTTTGGTGTAAATTTCTAATCTGCATGTCTGTATTCACTCACTATGCTTGGGACTGCAGTCCCATTTTTTTTTTTATTTTTTTTTTTACCTTTTAACATATTCAGTTTGTTTTTTAAAAAGGACATATGATGCTTTTTACCATGTTCATCTTTCTTTAGTGTGTAATGTTGATGTAATGAAAAAACTCTTATTTATTCTCTATATCAGTGTCAGTGTTTCTGAACGCCTCCAATGTAGTCTTGAGTTTCCTCCGGGAACGAACACGTCACAATATTCCTCATTTAAATAATTAATGCGCAGAATAAAGGGGCGGGGCCTGGTTGAGTTAGTTAGTAGTGTGTTAATCTGGCGGTTATGGTAAGGGGCGGGACATTCCCTAAACACACTCGAAGCGCTCGACCAATCACAACACACTGCTCCAGCCGACCAATCAGAGCACAGTGTGCTTTTCAGAAGGAGGGGCTTCATAGAGACAGGAACTAAACAGAGCGTTACTGACAGACTGGGAAGAGAGGAGCCGCAACAATGGAGAATATGAGGAAAATAATCAACATTCAAGCAGGAAAACCTGTTCTAGTAGAGCCTGAAAACATCAAGACTATATATATATATATATATCATAATAGATCCTCTTTAATTTTTAAAAGATTAGAGGTTGCATTAAAAAAAGCCATTGTAGCCAATTAGATGCACAATGTAAAAGTAAAATCCTGTAAAATAGTCAAGGCGTCTTTTGCACGACTGAATGAGCACAAGCAAGAAGGATATTTAATTACTGTCATATATGCACCAATATAACAATAGACAGTTTTTTTTAGTAGCTATAGCTAGTATAATGAGTCTTTGCGTGTTGGTCAGGGTTAATTACATTAACACTTATATATTTAAATGTTTATTGATGTGTTGAACTTTCGTTGTGCTGTTGTTTTGCTATAATGAGATGCGTCTTTTCATCATGTTCCAGGTTGAGGATGAAGCGTTCAGTGCGATAGCTGTTAGCTTAACCCCGTCCCACATGAGTGCATCAGGATACATTGGCATGCTATGCGTTTTGTCTTCTCCGTTGGCCTTGCTCATGCTGTGCTGCCATTTTGCATGTTTTCTCTCCTGTTTTACTGCAAGAATGTATATAGTAGTATTAAGATTTAGTATTAACAGTGTGCTGGATCTTCCTTTCACATTTACAAATTCCCTGTCTCAATTTCGTAGGACCGTATTTCTCAGTTTTGAACCTGATATTTTGTGTCACCCTTATTGAATACGCCTGATTGAGGTCGTGGAGCTTCTGCTAATGGGTTAATCAGTAGTATCAGGTTTGTATGAGAGGCGAGACATCAAAAAAAGCTCAGTCTTGGAGTCCCACAGTCAGCCTGTGACTGAACAGACAGCGGTTCAGCGTGACAGCACCTCCGCAGACAGGCTTTTGAGGCACTATAAAGTCATGTCTAATGATCTAGAACAAATTCAACTGAGCTTTACACCGTGTCCTAACCAGCCGTGACACAATACGTTACTAGCATCAGGTAATTTGTCAGTCCACGCTGAAAGTGAAAATGCTGTGTGACACAGAATAATTACAGCCGGTCAGAACATATTTGCTGGTTAGAACAAAAACTTTTGTTGCTTGTGTGTGTGTATAAAAATGGCGTCTGATGTAGTGTATAATTGCTTTATATAGCGTCATCATTATTATTATATAAGTATTTTATAAATATACACTAGGGTCAGAAAGATTTTAATATTTTTTAAGACGTCTCTTATGCTCAGCAAGTCTGTATTTATTTGATTAAAAAATACAGAAAAATCTGAAAATATTGTGAAATATTATTACAATTTAAAATAAGTGTTTTCTATGTGAATATATATAGTAAAGTGTAATTTATTCCTGTGATCAAAGCTGAATTTTCAGCATCATTACTCTTGCTTTAATTGCTTAAACCTTGATATAGTTTTTCCTGGATAGTTGATGAATAGAAAGCTAAAAATCGCATTTATTTGAAAATTAATTTTTGTAACCATATAAAAGTGTTTAGTTTCACTTTTGAATTTTGCATCACTAGATCCCAATGCATGCTTGCTAAATTAAAGTATTAATCTTACTACATTTATGCATTTGGCAGATGCTTTTATCCAAAGTGACTTACATTGCATTTCAAGGTACACATTTTACATTCTTTTCAGTTCTTGTTTTCCCTGGGAATCGAACCCATGACCTTGGCGTTGCACGCGCCAGCGCTCTACTGTTTGAGCAACTGTTGGAGCTAAGATTTATATTTATATAAATATTGATATAATAATTGTATGCAGCCATAACACCCTCCTACCTGTGTATACTATCTGAGAAAGCAACATTTTGCAGGTTTCTAGCTTGTGAGATTCTCGCAGAATAAGAGAACAGCATTTTATTCAGCAGAAGGTGGCAGTATGGGACCTATGAAAAATGCCTGTGTGTGTGTGTGTGTGTGTATGTGTGTGTGTGTGTGTGACTGTGTGTGTGTGAGAGCTCAGTGACTCCAACTGGGTGGGGGGATTTATCTGATAAATGCATAAATAAAACTGTGTATGACTTAAAGATTGCAGCTCTGTGCTGTCGGAGGTAATCCGCAGCCCATATTTCCTGGCAGAAAAATTGAGTATTCATTGTGGAAATGATCTTGTAGATTAACTCGGTCTCAGGCAGAGGTGCACTGAGAATGGATTATCCATTTAGGCTGTTTGTAAGTTTGTGTTTTTACATGAACGGAGCGTTACGACTTCACCTCCCTGGCAGGAGTGATATATTTTTAAGTTGATTTTAGGTTTGTGACAGAGGAGGGGAAGGAGAGGTGTGTGTGTGTGTGTGTGTGTGTCACAGTTAACAGAATGCGGACCAAGAAAAATGAAGGCTTTCAGGGATGTCGTCAGTCAAGCGACGTGCCCGGCATCCTAATGTGCTTGGGGTGTGATTTTTATTTTCTCTCTTCTTCATTTTCCTGAATTTGATGTTATATAACTGCGGACCCTGCTGAAAGCAATCTTAAACCAGTGTAAGCTGGTTTTCTCCTGTCTGATTGCTGGTTTAAAGAGGTTTTGAGGGATTTTCAGCTGGTCAGGTTGCAGGTTTAAGATTTTGCGGTGGAGACATGCCAAGAAGTGACTGAAAGGAAGAGAAAATGATGGACTACTGATATTTCGAAGTGCCTCTCTTGTACCATTGACTCTTTAAATGCTGTAGTGTATTAATGAGGCTGGTCTAAGCCAGTCTGGCACACAGTCGTTAAACATGGGAAATGAAAGTCTAAATCTTAACCTGCATCAACAACCACTTGCCCATCGCCAAGCGTGTGAATAGCAGTCTTCATTTTCCAATTTTCCACATTTGAAGAATCAACCACAATTAGGCGTATTTGCTTAATATCCAAAATTGTTAATCCTATTTTTGGACTGGTTTTTTGGCAAGCTGGACTGGTCTCTTGCGGCTGCTTAGCAAGTAGGGATACGGAGAACTACATATTTTCAAAACCGACCAGTCGATTAATTGCTCTTAAAGCGAGTCCTGTGTAATTATGGCGGTTTTGGGTTCACCTGACCCAGTTATGTTTTTATGGTTTGTTTATATTATGTAAGTCACATGTTCAAAAAGAGTTAGCGTGAAATGGAACAAAATATTTTTTTATGTATTTCATGCTTTAAAGGAGATCAGTGTAAATATGCAAGATTTAGGGTTTTACCATGCAAACGGTCTCAAAGGCTAAAGCTCAGCTCACTAATGAAAGAGAAAGAAAGTCTAGATTAACTAGTTAACTTCTTTTATCGACTAGTCAGCTGTTGGATGGCAAATCTCATGACCTTTCCTATTAGCAACTGTGCGGTTCAAACTCAGGTCTCTATGTAAGATGCTTAGCCACGTCTTCATACTTTTAATTGGATATGGTTTTTGTTTCTAATAAACTAAACAAATTTAGAAGTACTTTTGCCATTTATATACACTACTGCTTAAAAGTTTGGGTTTTTTTCTCATTAAATTGGTTAAAACTGACAGTGAAGACATTTATAATGTTGCAAAAATTTGTATTTCAAATAAATGCTGTTCTTTTGAACTTTCTATTCATCAACGAATCCTGAAAACAAGCAACTGTTTTCAACATTGGTAAAAATCATAAATGTTTCTTGAGCAGCAAATCATCATATTAGAATGATTTGTGAAGGATCATGTGACACTGAAGACTGGAGTAATGATGCTGAAAAATCAGCTTTGATCACAGGAATAAATTACATTTTACAATATATTCACATAGAAAACAAACAGCTAATTTTAAACTGAAATAATATTTCACAATTTTACCCTAAAGGGACATAGTGGTAGAAAACAATATGATAAATTTTGCGTTCTCTCACAAAACCTGAGGGTCTCCATAGTTTTTGCTGTGTTTTCGATAAAAAAAAAACACATTTGTGAGCAGACTTATTACAAAAAAGCATTTAAGAATCTTACTGACCCCAAACTTTACAGTAGTCTGCACTAAATTAATGCTTAACATTTTTGTTTCCTTGATGGAATGGTCCATGTTTTCATCATGTTTCGTGTTCAACCAGCCCTTCTTCTCTAAAACCGTTCCATAATTCAATTCAAATCACATTTATTTGTATAGCGCTTTTCACAATACACATCGTTACAAAGCAGCTTTACAGAAAATGCATGTTTTTTTAGCAAGATTTGTTATCAGAGGGAACTGTCTAAGTTATGTATTTCAGAATTGTACTGTACAAAGTTAGATAAAAATGTGGAAAACAATGCAATAATTAATGCGAAAAAAATGCATTTAAACAATAGGTAACACTTTATTTTACAGTGTCTGTTACATATGTTATATGTACTTACCATAGTAATAACAGTAAATTATGCATAATTACATGCAACTAACCCTCAACCAAACTCTAATCATATCCTAACCCTATAGTAAGTACATGTAGTTGCTTAATATTACTCAGTACTTAAATATATAATTACACTGTAACAATGACTCCTTAAAATAAAGTGTAACCAAACAATGTAATAATTTAAGGCAGAAACAATGTGTTCATTGATAACTAGCTGAATGCTGGAAAACAGAAAACATCTCACATATGTGACCCTGGACCCCAAAACCAGTCACATGGGTCAATTTTTTGAAATTGAGATTTATACATCATCTGAATAAATAAGCTTTCCATTGATGTGTGGTTTGTTTGGATAGGAAAATATTTGGTCGAGATACAACTATTGAAAATCTGGAATCTGAGGGTACAAGAAAATCGAAACATTGAGAAAATCTCCTTTAAAGTTGTTCATTTATGTTGGCGATTGTGCTGCATTCACTCACAAAAATAAATGTTTTATATATATATACGGTAGGAAATTTACTAAATATCTTCATGGAACATGATCTTTACTTAATATCCTAGTGATTTTTGGCATAAAAGAAAAATCGATAATTTTGACCCATACAATGTATTGTTGACTATTGCCACAAATATACCCGTGCGACTCATGACTGGTTTTATGATCCAGGGTCACATATCGGTCTTCTACTGTACATAAACCCTGTGAGTTGACATCCCAAATGTCTCCAAGTTATCTGTTATCAGAGGTGACTGTCTAAGTTATGCATTTCAGAAAAGTACATATTCAAATCACAGTTAGATAAAAATGTGGTAAACAATTAATAAATATGCATTTAAACAATGTAATAATGTAAGGCAGAAACAATGAGCTCATTGATAACTAGCTGAATGCTCAAATAAAAAAGTCTTCTTGTGCACACAAACCCTGTGTCAGAGTCCCTGTCGAGTTGACATCCCAAATGTCTCCAAGACCCCTCTGCATGCGCGCACTTGTTGTCTCAGAGCGGGTTAAGTGTCGCTTGCGGGGACGGTAAGCAGTGTTGTGAAGTTTACAGCACGGCCTAATGAGTTTTTGCTCATCAGAGCGAGATCATGTCGTGGGCGGAGCGCGGCCCGTGGCGAGGGTTAAAGCCGTGTTTAATCTCCGGTTACATCAGATCAGGCAAGTGGCGCTTCACTGCCCCCCCCCGGGCACCGTTCACCAGCCTCGCTCGCTCACTGCGAACACACAGATATTTACTTTGAAATGCATTGCTCTGCAGCTCGTCTCCACCATTAGTCAAGTCACCTTTATTTATACAGCGCTTTTTACAATACAGTTTCAAAGCAGTTTTACAGAGATAACAGGAAAATAATGCAACAAAGTTTGTTTCTAGAAGAAAATAGTGTCACAGTCCAGCTTAAGTAAGTTCAGTGATGCTTCATTTTTGTTGTAAAAAAGTGATTAATTTTGTCCATCCATCCATCCATCCATCCATCCATCCATCCATCCATCCATCCATCCATCCATCCATCCATCCATCCATCCATCCATCCATCCATCCATCCATCCATCCATCCATCCATCCATCCATCCATCCATCCATCCATCCATCCATCCATCCATCCATCCATCCATCCATCCATCCATCCATTCATCCATCCATCCATCCATCGCCGCTCTGGAGAAAACCGTGATGTTCAGTTTTCCAGTTCCGTTCTCATATAATGGTGTCAATGCAGCAATCAATAATATAGTTGAATATTGGGCCCTATCTTACACCTGGTGCAATGCAGCGGCAAGCGCGACGCAAGTGTTTTTTGCTAGTTTCAGTCCGACGCAGTTTTCATTTTCACGTCCTGCGCCGCGTTGTTTAAATAGCAAATGCATTTGCGCCCATTTGTGCGCCCATGGGATGCTGGTCTGAGAACGAGGTGTGTTCTGGTGCATTGTTGGCGCGTTGCTATTTTGAGGAACTGAAATAGACTGAGCCATTGACCGACTGAACCCTGGTCTTTTTTTGTTATTTAATGAGCGCGTAATTATTATGAATTATTATTATTATGAGCAGTAATGTGCGCCTATAGGCGGGTCCACAACGCACGTACACTCTGCTTATTACACACACAGGGACGCACAGCAGCACACAAACATGCCATATATTTAAAATAAAAGGATTGCAATGTAAAATTATTATTGTGTACTTAAAGATATGGTGGAATCCGGCTTGTCCCGTAGATGATCTGCTTGCGCTCTTTTACCTCTCGCACGAGCAGATCCGTTTGCGCTCTGGAGACGCGTTCGGTCTTTCCACTATCAAATTCCGTCATGTAAATAGCGAATCCACCATGGCTCGAGCGCAACTGGCTTTTAAAGGGAATGGGAGAAGAGACTCTGATTGGTTTAACGCACGTAAATCCCAAAACACACCCATTACTCATTAAGAGAATAGGGACAACCCTTTTATACCATGCACCGGGAGCGCCGACCATTTTCCCCGTCATTAAACTAGCAAAAGTGGATTCGGACACGCCCTAAGTGAACTCGCGCCGTGCACTTTAGACCATGCGCTTAGATCGTTAAAATAGGGACCATTAAGTTAAATGTCCCCAACTAAGCAAGACTAAAGCCAAAGGCGAAAAAGGCGACAGTAGCAAGGAACCAAAACTCCATCAGTGACAGAATGGAGAAAAAGACCTTGGGAGAAACCAGACTCAGTTGCTCCGTTCTCCTTGTATGATTATGATTCTGGCAGAATCCTGGCCAACGAGCGAACAGTGTATGATTATGAGAATTATAGGTCAGAAGTCAGATTGGATTGTAACATTCAGAATAGGACCATAACAAACCCTTATTTTTCATTTCCACCCCTCCAGCAACTTCTCCTCCTCTTTTCTCCCCATGTTTTCTCCCTCTGTCCTGGAGGATGATTCCAGGACTGCATCTCACCCCGAGGCGAAGCTAATTCAGGTCAGGGCTAGTGTAAAGCATGTGTCTGTTTGTGGCAGATGTTTGGGTATGTTTGTCCACTAATGGCACTAAAGATTGCGCTCGCATCCATTTCCGTCTTTCCATTTATAAATGTAACCCCAAGACATCACATTTCGATTCTGCCATTAGCATATTTCAGCTTGTGTTATTGTGCATCACTCATTGACTGTTTACCTCATGTGATTTGTTTCTATTAGGCGGTCAGCATCACAGAAATGACTCCTGGCTTTCCTCGGGATATCGGATTAGACGCCCTCGCTTTGGACGACGTGTTAGTTTGTTTCACGCAATCGAGCGGGCGTTACACACCTCATCAGCCATTCCCAATCCAAGCACAAGTGTTATTCACATAGCAGCCCAAATTGATGTCTCTCCTCTTGCATTTGCATGCTTTCGTGAGAGTAAGGAGATGTCTGGGCCAAGGTGTTTGGCAGGCTTGGGATTTGAGCGTTTCAATGGGTGCGCATGTCTGTGTCAGGAGATAAAGTTATCTGTGTCGTGTACACACACACACACACTGGCTCCATCCCTCACACAGACTCCTGAGGAGACTCTGTGTGGTAAAGTGGAGGTGGTGAGGGATACTAAAAGGGTTTGTTTCGCGCAGCAGCAACAAAGTGGATGAAAACGCTAATGCCGTTAATGAGTCTCTTCTCGCCCGACAACACCTCCTCATTCGACTCCTCCGCATCCCTCGCTTCGAGAGGCTTGTAGACACAGCAACCGAGACAAAGGTGAGCGCCGGCAGGAGAATCGAGGACAAGGGGCGACTGTGCGAGTTGGGGATAATAGGAGTGATGCAGTTCACTTGGTTTCAAGTTAAAAAGTCATTTTAAAAGATTGAATATATTTACCTATCACTTCTTTAATTCACCAAGGATGCATTACATTTATTAGAAGTTGCACTACAAAGACACTGATAATGTTACAACATATAATAAATTATGTTCATTGGAACTTTCTTTGGTTTCCACAAAATATAAGAAGCATTATTGATAATAATCAGATAATCATCATATTAGAATGATTTGTGAAGGATCATGTGACACTGAAGACTGGAGTAATGATGCTGAGAATTCAGATTTGATCACCGGAATAAATATAATTTTACAATATATTCAAATAGAAAACTAATATTTTAAATTGTAATAATATTTCACAATGTTACTGTATTTACTGTGTTTTTGATCAAATAAGTACAGCCTTGCGGAACAAAAAAAAACTTATTTTACAAGCATTAAAAAAAATCTTACTGACCCCAAACTTTTGAATGATAGTGTGTGTGTGTTTTGGAGAAAATGCCCTCTAAAAATTCCGATATTGACACAGTTATTTATTTTTATTCAATTATCACTAACAGAATATAGTTAGAAATATAGTGTATTTATAGTACAGTTCAGATATTTAATAATATATTAGCAATATATATTGTAATACTGTTATAAAAAATGGTTTCAACTAACTAACTAACTAACTAACTACAGACGCTGAAGCTACAGATCTTTTTGCGGTTTAAACACAGATTTGGTGATAACATGAGATGATACTTCTCAGTAAGTTGTTCTGTATCTTTCAATATACCTTCTGATGCTAATGCTAGTAGTAAAGCGGTGTGGTCACGACAAAATTTTTCAGGCAAAAAGGTCCTTTGTCTATTGTCAATAGTGTAGCGATGTAAGATTGTGCAACTAAATATTTAACAGTAATAGATCAGGTGATTGAGCATCTGTGATGTTTAGCATGTGAATGAGGACAAACTTCATGGCAACATCATGAGCAAACTGTGTCTTTGACATATGGTGCTCCCGATCTTGTAAAACAGCCTCATGTTCTTTGGTTGTTATATGATCATGTATAGAAGAGCATATCATTGAATGAAATGACTTCCATGTGACATTGATGGTTCAAGGCCTTTTTTAAAGGTAAACCCATTTGCTTTTGAGAGATGGAGGTGAAAGAAGATGCAACCAATTGTAAAGCTTTTCCCATCATTTTAGAGTGCTCATTACTGCAGGTTATACTCAACCAACGGCAAGGTTGCGTTTTCAAGTGGTTTTCAAGATTTATTGCTTTTTTTTAGACTTGTGTAAGTTTTCAAGGTACCTCTACTTTATAATGTTGTATGCCTGTCGGTGAGCTTTGGATACCAAATATTTGGGCATCTTTGGAACTTGGATGCCTTGTTACTTTAGAAATCAGACCCACTACAAGGACAATTAAACTGACCATTTGTAGAAAAATGAACAGGAGAAATTGCAATGCTCAGTATGATTGTAGGATACAAAGTCCCGCCTCAGCTAAATGAGCCAATCAATTTGTACCATCACATGGCTTCTGAGCTAGAATATGCATTCACATTAGCTGGACAAAACTGAAAAATATTTATACTTTTAGCCTGATTTGAGCCAATGAAGCAATACCATTGTCAAATCTTTAAAGTCCCCGTGTCGTCAATAATTTGATCCCTTAAACCTAATCTTTGATCAACTAAAATTACATATTTAAAAGTTTTTTTCCTTGAAAAAATATTGTTCTTAAAATAGCTTGAATGTAACTTGCCTCATTTAGTATGTGCGGTTCTATGAATATGCAAATGAGCCCCACCTCCACTCACTCACTCACTCAGCTCAGAGATCCACTGGTTGACGATCACACGTTGATCTGATTGGTTACAAGGTTGTTTGTGACGTCAGAAACACCAGCGTTTTTGAGACTGCAGTTTTAAGGAGAAAATACTCAGCAATGGTGTCGACTTATGAATTTACACATGGTTTGTCTTAAAGCATATTAAAAACACCACATAGACATATAAACAACATTAAAAGCTGGATTTTAACCACAGGGGGGCTTTAAGTTTTAACTTAATTCATTCCGATTTTTATTGAAACACTTAGTTAACAGTTTTAGACATTTAGATCTTCGGGTAGATAGAAGTTGTTCTTTCATCAAAAAACACGCTGTTAAGAGTAAATGCATGAATTTTTGATCCTAAAATGTAAAATCTTTTTAATAATGAATAATAATTTGATTGCTGTAACTGCTATAGTACTAGTAATGGGCCTTGTGTTATTCTGCCATGGGTTCGTTTGTGGAAAATGATGATTTACAGGACCGTGGGTCTGGGATTCTGTCGAGACTTTGCAGAGTTGAAGCAGCCAGAGCAGATGCTCCAGCAGATGGAGTGTACAAACACTAGTCCATTTTGGGGTTGCTTTGTGGCTTATTATGGTCTGTATGTAGAGAATTAGACATGGTGGAGGTTGGCAACTTATTTCACCAGAGAGGAACAGAGAACAGAACAGAGAACAGAGAACAGTGAAGGTTTTTAAGGGCGTCCACACCAAGGTCTGAACCAAAGTTCATGTTTTGATACAGTTTATAAATTCGGTAAGTTTTGGTTTGGTTTCACATTGCAATTATGCGAGCGCACTAAAGAACTTTACATGACATACTTGCGTCCCGTCGTCATCATCTATGTGGGATGCATCTTGACATTGATTGGTTTGTAAACGGATGTGCGTCTGACGTCAGCGTGTTGTCAATTCACCTGGTAACTTTGACAAGAATGAATGAACAGACGCATATCGTTGCTACTATACTGTTATTATTAAGGCATTACTCTCTACAGCACCAGCTATACTCGAGGCTAGTTCACATTCGCCAAATGAACGTCCTCGTTGTGCGAACACTTAATCGTCGCCGGCAGGAAAGGAGGAGAAGAGCAAGCAATCCTGCGGGAACCACCGGGACTTCCTGTAAATGGTCTGAAATTCCAAACCATACAGAACATGCGTTCACACTAGAAACGAACCAAACCTTTGTTCAGTTTGATCCGGACCGAGACTAGCTCTTTGCGTCGGACCAAATGTCGTCTGTTTGATCCGGATCGTGGTCCGGGGAGGTTTCACACCTGTAATTCTGATTCGGATCAAACTGAAAAGTTTGAAAATCCGGACCAAACAAGGTAGGTGTGAAAGGGCCCTAAGTCACATTACAAAGACGAGATCGAGACCGACTTGTGTTTTGATTCTTTCCAAGGTTCTTTCAGCTCAGCTACACTGTAAAAATATATATTTTAAAAATTGTCTAGTTAACGTTTGTATTAGTCATGCACGATATATCGGCCGATACATGTTCATTTTTAATGTTATCGGCCCCACAAGAAAATGTGGCCAATATATTAAAGCCGATAAATAATGTAATATTTCCTTCAGCTGAGACACTTCAGATGCGCACTGTTCAACATATGATGCTTTTGAATGTCTTGAAATATGATTGGAATCACTAAAGTGCAACATGTACAGCACAAATCTGTCATATAAACTACATAAAGTGATAATGAGAACATTATAATTGTGTGTTTGGGACATGGCTTTTAATGGTGAGACTTTTGTTTTTGTAATCAGGTTCTCAAATATTATATAAAAATTTGGATTCAGATTTATCTGCAAATATATCGGTTATCGGCTTTCAAATAAAGAATTATCGGTTATTGGTATCGGCCAAAATTGTCATATCGGTGCATCCCTACTATATATATATTTAGCGCTTTTCACTATACGGTTTGTTTCAAAGCAGCTTTACAGTGATAAACAGGAAAATAATGATCAATGATTCAAACAGAATTCAATTCTGCTGTAAAACAGCTCTACAAAAAGACAATAGTGTCATTATTCAGCTAAAGTCAGTTCAGTTTTGATTCAGTTGAGTTCAATAATGAAGGTCATTAATTATGAGGAGTTCAATCGAAGAGCTTGTGACTATTTCAGTCTTTCTACTTTAAAATTTCATGTTTAATTAAATGTTTCTTTGTAATGATTTGTGAAACTGTCTATATCAGCAGGGATCAATAGTCTTTATTCGTCATTCAAAAAGACCATTGCTTTGAATATCAATCATGATCAATCATCAAAAAAAGGGGTCCGACTAGTGCACCAAAACACACCAAAAACTTGACGTCCGCCCAACCGTCGGCCTTTAAGAGTATTTGAGGTTTTTTGAAGTTCGTAAGCTGTCCAAGACTTTATTCAAGGCTTTAATAGCTTGTTCTGGGAACTTTCTAGTGATTCCTGGCAATAAAACGCCCTGTTTCTGGGGCACTCTTGCGTCCACCCAACCCTAGTTTGTGTTCTCCAAGGGTTCTGACTGACTGTTTTTGGCCTTAACATGAGTTGGCTGACTTTAAGGGCCCAAAGTTCTCCAAAGAACCGGGTTTATCGCCACAGGGAGCCTCCCTGCCTTCCTCACCACAGGCTGTTCACTAGCACTGGAACACTGTGTGCTGTGTGTGATTCACCACATTATTTTTTGTGGGACCCCTTGTGTCATAAAATAGGGCGTCTGACAGAAAGCGGCAACTAAGTGATGGATACGAGCTTCTCGCTGAGGCTCACTTTGGTCGCGCTCGGCTAGACATCAGCTTCAGGTTATCTCTTTAACATCGGGGAATCAGACTTCCGTACAGCCTGGATCCCTCCAGTTCCTATTTTAGGGAAATGCACTATTTGTATTCCTGTTATGGTTTTGAAAAATGCCATTTTCAAGAGCAGTTTATACACTGAACAAAATTATAAACGCAAAGCTTTTGTTTTTGCCCCCATTTTTCATGAGCTGAACTCAAAGATCTAAGACTTTTTCTATGTACACAAAAGGCCTATTTCTCTCAAATATTGTTCACAAATCTGTCTAAATCTGTGTTAGTGAGCACTTCTCTTTTGCCGAGATAATCCATCCACCTCACAGGTGTGGCATATCAAGATAGCATGATTCTTGCACAGGTGTGCCTTAGGCTGGCCACAATAAAAGATCACTCTAAAATGTGCAGTTTTATCACACAGCACAACATTTTTATTTTCCTTACACTTTGAATACATGTGAGTGTACACAATACATATCTTAAAAAATATTTGTCAAGGTAAAAAAATATTTTTTTTATTTTTTTTAAACATGAATTTATTGATTCATATATATGGAGAATTAAACCACATGAAATGTTACAACCCGATTTAACCTTGCCTTGTCATAAAAAAGGGACATTATTTGATATTTTATGCAACTTATGATATCATTTGCTGTTTTAATTTTTTTATGCATGGTGCTTTGACCATATGACTTTAATTTGGTGAGCAAAAATTTCAAATGATTAAATTTTCAGTGAAGAAATTTAGCTAAAATAGACTCTTTTTTTTAAACATTATTACAAAGATTTTTTTTATTTCAAATCAGTGCTGTTTTTTTTTTGTGTGGTACTTTCTATTCTTCAAAGATTCACGGTTTCCACAAAAATATGAAACAGCACAACTGTTTTCTACCCTGATAATAATCATAAATGTTCCTTGAGCATCAAATCACCATATTAGAATGATTTCTGAAGGATCATGTGACACTGAAGACTGGAGTAATGATGCTGAAAATTCAGCTTTGATCACAAAGTTATTAAAAACAGTTATTTTCATTTTGTAATACTATTTCACAATATTACTATTTCTTCTGATCTACTTTGGATCAAGTAAATACAGCCTTGGTGAGCAGAAGAGACTTATTATAAAAACATAAAAAAATATGTTACCAACCCCAGACTTTATGAATTGTTTATGAATTGCATTTTTAATGTATTTTGAATAAATTAATAGGCACATTTGATTTGAACTTTCTAGCCTTCCTGCTCATCCCTGCATTTAATCTATAGCTGTGCATATGCATATTTTTGCATATGCATATATATATATATATATATATATATATAAAAAAAAAATATATATATATATATATATTATTATTTTTATTTTTTAATATTGCATATCAAACATTTTTTTAAATGGTTTTAGTTTGCTATAATAACCCTGGTATAATATTGAATCAAAACATTAAATGTGTGATATGAAAGAGAAAGGGTTGGAGGTGTTGATCTCCTTTATCTCTCTTTCCTTCTCCATCTCCTCGCTGCTCAGCAGAAATATGATTGACAGGTGGGCGGGGCTTGTGATGTGCTGTACATGATTCCTCTGGTGTAATTAGGAGGCAGGGAGTAACGGAGAGAGAGAGAGTGAGATACAGCGAGCGCTGAAGGGGTTTCGACAGCTTAGTTCAGCCTAGCAGAGAGAAAGGCCTCAGGACATCATGCTATTAAACGCTGGGGACGTATTGACACTGTCTTTGACTTTTACAGGCTTTGACAAGCTTAAGACCTTACACAAACAGCCTGGAATGTCTCTTGATTGATCAAAATTCAATTTATGCTGTATTTTATGAATTATGGAAACCAGTGGCATGCTTGTTTGTTTTATTTGCCCCACTGATTACTTGCTTGTTTGTGTGTTTACATGTGATTGCCTCTGCAGATCGCACAGATTTGCAAGTGGAGGTTCTGCTTTAATCAGCACTGGGCAGGAAAGAGCTCACACTAGGTGGCGCCATTGCTCTACGCCTGAACCTAGCTTTCTGTGCTTTATTATTTTGAACTTTTACTGCTTCACATCCTTGTGTAGATTGGTGCAACGTGCAGGTATGACCTCAGCTATGACATGTCTGCTATTTCTGCTTCCGAATGTTCTCATCAATAGGATGAACATAGTACACAGTCAACACTGAACGGATGTTGTGACGTTAGCTTGCAGGCTCAAGAAAAAAGCCTGAAGAGGTGGTCAAGGTTTTTGAGCTCTGATCTTCAGTTCATAATGAAGAATCAGAAACCCTTGCCTGTTCATTCTAATGAGTTGAATGCGATATCCTTATGGAAACGTATAGTCTCATTGAAATTTCAAGTATGTGAGCCTAATCTATAACTTATTTGAACAGCTCATGCGTATATCCATCATGAAAACAAGAAAGGTTGCAGGAAAGAGGCTTTTTGAATCTTGAAGAGATTAAGGAGAATGAACATTGCTTATTATAACATTTCCTTTTGCGTTCCACAGAAATACATAATGCATTTCAAACGACACGAGGGAGAGTAAATGATGGCAGAATTTTCTACAGATCGATATCATATCAGTTGTTGATATTAGAGTTTTTATTTATTTTATGGTATCAGGTGATATTGCATATTTAATTGTGCATGCTAATTTCTTTATTTTTCTTTTCATTTTACCTTTTTACATTTACCTTTGCCACCATCTAATGCTCACTTAATATCAATAACTCAATAATTGTAATTTTTCACAATATTAATGTTTTTATTGTATTTTTTTGATTAAATAAATGCAGCCTTGGTGCATCTTAGACTTTTCTTTTTTCTTTTTTTTTAAAAGAAAAGTCAATAAAAAAAATCATATCAAACTCCAAATATTTATTTTTATTTGTATTGCATTTTATTTTTAATTTATTTGGACTAAATAGTATAGAATTTCACTGTGGCCTAAAATAATATGAATAATATTGAAATTGGTCAGAAATGTAATACTGTTGCATTCCTTGAATTTTTTGCTTCTGGGTGAATCTTTAATTTGCATGCGTTTTGAGTGCAGAAGTGGGTCTGTCGCAGAGACCTGACAAGCTGTCACTGTCTGAATCTATCTCTCAAGTCTGTGACACTGGAGCCTTGTATCAGAAAACAGGGGGAAAGAAATGAAGAACAGGACCAAGAGATGAAGACAGATCAAGAGTGAGACGGAGACTCTCATTAGCGCTCCAGGAGCCGGACACATGTTTATCTATTTATCCTGGACATCTGTGGGAAAAAGAGCAACTAGTGCCATGGTGGCCAGGCTCATTTCGAACATTTCATTTAGCCTATAAATGTTTTATTAATAATCATTTCTCATTTGCTAATAATCCTTAGCTATTTATTACCAATTATCATTTAAAATGTTCTATTTTATTGAGGAAAAACAAGTTCATTTTGCACATTTCATTCAGCCTATAAATGTTTTATTAATAATCATTTCTCATTTGCTAATAATCCTTAGCTATTTATCACCAATTATCATTTAAAATGTTCTATTTTATTGAGGAAAAACAAGTTCATTTTGCTCATTTTGAACATTTTATTCAGCCAATAAATGTTTTATTAATAACCATTACTCATTTGCTAATAATCCTTAGCTATTTATCACCAATTATCATTTAAAATGTTCTATTTTATTGAGGAAAAACAAGTTCATTTTGCACATTTTGAAAAAAAAATTCAGCCAATAAATGTTTTATTAATAAACTTTGTTCATTTGTTGATGATTATTGAATATTTATCACGAATTATCATTCAGAATGTTCCGTTTAAAAAAACAGGTTAATTTTGCACATTTTGAACATATTATTCAGCTGATAAGTGTTTTATTAATAATCATTATTCATTTGCTAATAATCATTGAATATTTATTGCTAATTATTATTCAAAATGTTTGTTTTATTGAGAAAAAGACAGATTAATTTTGAACATTTTATTCAGCCAATAAATGTTTTATTAATAATTATTATTCATTTGCTTTTAACTAATTATCAATCAAAATGTTCTAAAAAAGAAAAGGAAAAACAGATTAATCTTGCACATTTTAACATTTTATTCAGCCAATAAATATTGTATTAATCTTAATTAATTTGTTTATAATCACTGAAGATTTATCACTAATTATATATATTTTTTTAAACTTAGATTTTATAGAGTAAAAAATAGTTCCTTTGATCTCCAGATTTTGGCATAATGATGCTTTTCATCGTTTTCCAAAATAAAAGTCCTTTCTGCATTCACGTCTATCCCAGAATGCCTCTGGTCCCCGTCCCAAATGCTGCTCTTGATGTGTGTTTGTGGCCATGGGGTGTCCCGTTTGACATTTTAAGGTGCTCACGAAAGGCACGATGTGCCCTTTTACACTGGACGATTACCCAGCAGGCCATGCTTCAAACAAAGTGTAAACTGGGGTGCCATTTGGGACGGGGCCTATGTGAGCTCATGAGCCGATTAACGCAACGCAGGCCTGTTTTAAATATATATATATATATACATACGCCTTTGAGACATTAGAAACAGTCACATGGTGAGCTGTCAGCTGACTCACGCTGGGTCTGTTCTCTTTCTTTATTACTTTCGTTGAGTCATTTCGTTTGAGGTCGTGTTCTGGTTACTTTTAAATGACCACAGTTGTAGATGATATAGGAGAAATATAAAACATGTCGGGGCTGTTCCCGTGAAAGAAAGAAAGAAGGATTGAAAAGTACATTGGGTTTCCTTCTGGTTAATTTGGATACAAAATGCATGACTAAAAAAGACATTTTTCAGAAGTAAATCACTATAATAGGGCTTTTCTGTGCGATCACTAACATGTTTCGAGTGTGTTGAGTGATTGCTTGCCCACGCTAAAGTTGAGACTATTATATTCTTGTCTGTTTTTTCTTCAGTTTTAGAGTTTGCTAGGTGAAAATTGCACGTTTCGGTTGCTTCGAGAAAAGCACATTTCTCCACAACAAGCCGCGGCGATTCAAGTACGAGCAAAAGCCATTCCGTTCACAGTTTTGACCTCTGGGTGAAGGAGGGTGACGTTTAATTTCACTCTTTTCTGTTTTTAGTTGCACTCACTTTAACATTAGCGCTTAGAGACGGAGGCGTCTACAGCATCTGCTTGTTTTTCTGTCTCGAAACCACAACATTTGAAGTGTCCACAGAAGAAGTCAGAGAGTTAAGGAGGTCTCGGATCATGCAAAGAAAGAAAGAAATTCGGTGGGTTTGGCCTTGTTTTATATATTTTTTTTAGAGTGTTGTTTTTTTCCATATGAAAATCCATTTAATTACAGGATGCCATCAGCTAGACTCTCATTATCTTGTTTTTTGTGTTGTTGTTTCAAGTGTTTTAGGGGGTTTGGGTTTGTGCATTTTACATCGTTTTTTTATCCTCATGCAACTCATTTGTCCTTGCAGAATCTGGTTTGGCCGAGCGCTGGAATGCAACGCTGCTTTTTGAAGTATCCAGTCGTTTGTTTTTGGTCCTTCTCACACACATTTCCTCTCAGAGATGTGCTCGCCCCCCAAAGGATCAAGCATTTGATTACTTTAATTCTTTCTTTTGCCTTCTGTCCTACGGCTAGTCTTCATATCGCAGATGTTTTCTCACGAGAGAGAGAGAGAGAGGAGCGCTTCTTTATTGAATGTATCTTACGAGACTCTCGGGCTCTTGTAATAAAACGAAGACCCTTGTTGTGCTCGTCCTTGACGTTAATAATCATGCTATCTCCCTTTTGCATTCGGGATGAAACCGAATGGCCTTTGAATTGTCAGAGGGAGTGTTTTCCGGACGTCAGGACTCTTGGCACACGAGATGGAAACTGTTGTCCGGCTCAGCCGAGGAGTGAATGTGTCTGTGTTTGTACAGTTATCGCTATCTGTAGTCGTTGGCTGTGTTTGGCTGGAAGTTTCCAGGGTTGACGGGAATCCCAGCGCTCCATAAATGCACAAATGCACGATTATGTTGTACTTATCAACATTTTTATCATGTCTTCTTAGACTTGCGCAACATGCCCTTTACGAGAGTGTTTCAATACTCCAGTTTATCAGCTTGTCAATAACTTCTTTTTACTAACATTACACACATTTTACACACATACGTTGAATATGATGCATGCATGACTTGCATGACACTTTTGTTTGGGAGAAATAGTACAGAGTTTATTATCAATTCACTAAGTTTTTCATGCATTTGCTAGAACAGAAAAATATGCGTTTTTACATGTTTCTGAAGCACAGAACGTGAGCGGACTGATATTTAATCATTTGTGGATTTAAATAAGATTACCTTTGTTTGTCCTTACTCATCCTAACTTAATCTTAAAATCCTTCTGAATATGAAGACATCCAAATATTAATGTGCTAAATTGTGCATATGGATTTTAAAATAATAGTTTAAGAGGATATCGACAGAGCTTTTTCTCATACGGCAAAAGCAAACATTTACCATGGTCTGGCAGTGAAGCTAAAATTCACTTAATTAATTTAATTTCTGAAATTAATTTCTGACATTATTTATACTTATATAGAATATATATATTTTTTAATTGTAATTTTGTTTCTCAGATAAAGTTGTCTTTAAGCATGCTTAATGACAATATTAATAATGTCATTATCAGTAGTTATTATAGTAATTTAATAATGATATAATTTAAATAAGTATTAATTACATACATATATAATTAAATATATATATATATATATATATAATTTAAATGTATATATATATATATATATATATATATATATATATAATTTAAATGTATATGTATATGTATATACACTCACCTAAAGGATTATTAGGAACACCTGTTCAATTTCTCATTAATGCAATTATCTAATCATCCAATCACATGGCAGTTGCTTCAATGCATTTAGGGGTGTGGTCCTGGTCAAGACAATCTCCTGAACTCCAAACTGAATGTCAGAATGGGAAAGAAAGGTGATTTAAGCAATTTTGAGCGTGGCATGGTTGTTGGTGCCAGACGGGCCGGTCTGAGTATTTCACAATCTGCTCAGTTACTGGGATTTTCACGCACAAACATTTCTAGGGTTTACAAAGAATGGTGTGAAAAGGGAAAAACATCCAGTATGCGGCAGTCCTGTGGGCGAAAATGCCTTGTTGATGCTAGAGGTCAGAGGAGAATGGGCCGACTGATTCAAGCTGATAGAAGAGCAACTTTGACTGAAATAACCACTCGTTACAACCGAGGTATGCAGCAAAGCATTTGTGAAGCCACAACATGCACAACCTTGAGGCGGATGGGCTACAACAGCAGAAGACCCCACCGGGTACCACTCATCTCCACTACAAATAGGAAAAAGAGGCTACAATTTGCACAAGCTCACCAAAATTGGACAGTTGAAGACTGGAAAAATGTTGCCTGGTCTGATGAGTCTCGATTTCTGTTGAGACATTCAGATGGTAGAGTCAGAATTTGGCGTAAACAGAATGAGAACATGGATCCATCATGCCTTGTTACCACTGTGCAGGCTGGTGGTGGTGGTGTAATGGTGTGGGGGATGTTTTCTTGGCACACTTTAGGCCCCTTAGTGCCAATTGGGCATCGTTTAAATGCTACGGCCTACCTGAGCATTGTTTCTGACCATGTCCATCCCTTTATGACCACCATGTACCCCATCCTCTGATGGCTACTTCCAGCAGGATAATGCACCATGTCACAAAGCTCGAATCATTTCAAATTGGTTTCTTGAACATGACAATGAGTTCACTGTACTAAAATGGCCCCCACAGTCACCAGATCTCAACCCAATAGAGCATCTTTGGGATGTGGTGGAACGGGAGCTTCGTGCCCTGGATGTGCATCCCACAAATCTCCATCAACTGCAAGATGCTATCCTATCAATATGGGCCAACATTTCTAAAGAATGCTTTCAGCACCTTGTTGAATCAATGCCACGTAGAATTAAGGCAGTTCTGAAGGCGAAAGGGGGTCAAACACAGTATTAGTATGGTGTTCCTAATAATCCTTTAGGTGAGTGTATATATATATATAATTAATTTTAATTATTGCTTCTTCTTCTTCTTCTTCTTCTTCTTCTTCTTCTTCTTCTTCTTCTTCTTCTTCTTCTTCTTCTTCTTCTTCTTCTTCTTCTTCATAATTAAGTATTCTTACTTTATTTTAATGTTCTAGTATTTGTTTGTGCATAATGATTTTCATATTAACAGCAATTGCATATTGGGGCAAAATATCATAATCTTCAATTAGACAATATTGATATTCACAGCTAAAAACCCACATTGGTGGAATATTGTTCCCCAGACCGGGTCGAATCCCGACCCTTACCGGCTCGATAACTGACAGTGAACCCGTGATTTGATCTGTGAGAGAGTTTCCTCTCAGGGTCTGCATGTTCTTCATCCTCAGAATGAGACTCAAGCCTTCTCTCACCCGTACTTCTCTCACCCGTACGCCTCTCACCCGTACTTCTCTCACCCGTACTTCTCTCACCTCTCTCACCCGTACTTCTCTCACCCATACTTCTCTCACCCGTACGCCTCACCCATACTTCTCTCACCCGTACTTCTCTCACCCGTACGCCTCACCCATACTTCTCTCACCCGTACTTCTCTCACCCGTACTTCTCTCACCCGTACTTCTCTCACCTCTCTCACCCGTACTTCTCTCACCCATACTTCTCTCACCCGTACGCCTCTCACCCGTACGCCTCAACCATACTTCTCTCACCCGTACTTCTCTCACCCGTACGCCTCTCACCCGTACTTCTCTCACCCGTACGCCTCTCACCCGTACTTCTCTCACCTCTCTCACCCGTACTTCTCTCACCCGTACTTCTCTCACCCGTACTTCTCTCACCCGTACGCCTCTCACCCGTACGCCTCTCACCCGTACGCCTCTCACCCGTACTTCTCTCACCCGTACGCCTCTCACCCGTACTTCTCTCACCTCTCTCACCCGTACTTCTCTCACCCGTACTTCTCTCACCCGTACTTCTCTCACCCGTACGCCTCTCACCCGTACGCCTCTCACCCGTACTTCTCTCACCCGTACGCCTCTCACCCGTTCTTCTCTCACCTCTCTCACCCGTACTTCTCTCACCCGTACGCCTCTCACCCGTACTTCTCTCACCCGTACTTCTCTCACCCGTACGCCTCTCACCCGTACTTCTCTCACCCGTACGCCTCTCACCCGTACTTCTCTCACCCGTACTTCTCTCACCCGTACGCCTCTCACCCGTACGCCTCTCACCCGTACGCCTCTCACCCGTACGCCTCTCACCCGTACGCCTCTCACCCGTACTTCTCTCACCCGTACGCCTCTCACCCGTACTTCTCTCACCCGTACGCCTCTCACCCGTACTTCTCTCACCCGTACGCCTCTCACCCGTACTTCTCTCACCCGTACTTCTCTCACCCGTACGCCTCTCACCCGTACGCCTCTCACCCGTACGCCTCTCACCCGTACTTCTCTCACCCGTACGCCTCTCACCCGTACGCCTCTCACCCGTACGCCTCTCACCCGTACTTCTCTCACCCGTACGCCTCTCACCCGTTCTTCTCTCACCTCTCTCACCCGTACTTCTCTCACCCGTACGCCTCTCACCCGTACTTCTCTCACCCGTACTTCTCTCACCCGTACGCCTCTCACCCGTACTTCTCTCACCCCGTACGCCTCTCACCCGTACGCCTCTCACCCGTACGCCTCTCACCCGTACTTCTCTCACCCGTACGCCTCTCACCCGTACTTCTCTCACCCGTACGCCTCTCACCCGTACTTCTCTCACCCGTACGCCTCTCACCCCGTACGCCTCTCACCCGTACTTCTCTCACCCGTACTTCTCTCACCCGTACGCCTCTCACCCGTACGCCTCTGCTTGCTGTGTCTTCTCCTGTAGTTCAGTATCAGATGGAGATGATGAGGAGCTTGCGTCATGTGAACATCGATCATCTTCACGTGGGTTGGTACCAGTCCACCTTCTACGGGTCTTTCGTGAGCCGGGCTCTCCTGGACTCTCAGTTCAGTTACCAGCACGCCATCGAGGAGTCCGTCGTGCTCATATACGGTACGGCTCTCCTCTGTCAGTCAGCATGCGCTCATACAGTACAACCAGATCGGAATTTATCAAAGATTTTATTTATTTATTTAGCAAGAGCACACATTATTACATTGATCAAAAGTGACAGTAAAGAATTTTTATTTTGTTGCAATTTTTTTTTATTTCAGATAAATGCAAGTTTTGAACCTTCTATTTATCAAAGATTCCTGGGGGAAAAATTGGCCACAAAAATATGAAGCATTTATTAACATTCATAATAATCAGAAATGTTTCTTGATCATCAAATCATCATATTAGAATGATTTCTGAAGGATCTATCTTTCTATCTATTTTTCTAGCTATCTTTCTATCTACTACACATACATACACACACACACACACACACACACACACACACACACACACAGAGAGAGAGAGAGAGAGAGAGCATATTTCAGCACCCTCATCCAAACACACACACACACACACACTTCTTTCCTACTGCACTGCTTCTCCCTCTCTCTCTCTCCCTCTCTCTCTCTCTCTCTCTCTTTCTCTCTCTCTCTCTCTCCCCCTCTCTCTCCCCCCTCTCTCTCCCCCTCTCTCTCCCCCCTCTCTCCCCCCCCTCTCTCCCTCTCTCTCTCCCTCTCTCTCTCCCTCTCTCTCCCTCTCTCTCTCCTCTCTCTCTCTCTCCCCCTCTCTCTCCCCCCTCATCCCCTCTCCCTCTCTCCCTCTCTCTCTCTCTCTCTCTCTCTCTCTCTCCTCTCCCTCCTCTCTCTCCCCCCTCTCCCTCTCTCTCCCTCTCTCTCTCTCCGTCTCTCTCTTCCCTCTCTCTCTCTCTCTCTCTCTCTCTCTCTCTCTCTCTCTCTCTCTCTCTCTCTCTCTCTCTCCCTCTCCCTCTCTCCCTCTCTCTCTCTCTCTCTCCCTCTCTCTCTCTCCCTCTCTCTCTCTCTCTCTCTCTCTCTCTCTCTCTCTCTCTCTCTCTCCCTCTCCCTCTCTGCTTTCCTCTTGTGTAAACAGAGGCTGGTGTGTGTATCAGCCTCGTCTAGACAGGGTTTCCTCCCGGTGTTTATTTAGCCTGCTATCGCAGAGCTGATGTGTGTCTTCAGGAGTGGATTCAGGACCTGGACACCCGGATCCTCCGGCACAGACACACACCAATCCCAGGAACCGTCAGACCAGCTGCTTTTACAATTCAACTCATTTCCTTTAATTGTCATTGCATGTATTATACAATGAAATAAATTAGCAAACCTTACGGTGCATCCACACATGACAACACAAAGATATCGCACAATGTTGTCACAAAGTGACCCTAACTGTAATTTACATGCATTTGGCAGACGCTTTTTATCCAAAGCGACTTACATTGCATTTCAAGGCACACATTTTACATTCTTATCAGTTCTTGCTTCTTCCCTAGGAATCGAACCCATGAGCTTGACGTTGCAAGCGCCGGCGCTCTACCGTTTGAGCAACAGGAAAGCTGTGATTAGTGCACTTGAATCATGACTATTCAAGGTGTAATCAAAAGTTCAGATCCGTTTCCCTTAAACTCACACAAACAAAACTTGTGTTCGCCCTCCTCGCTGAAACGATCTCGGATTACACTCGGATTGAAAGGAGACGTAAACACAAAACTTTAACTGTTCTCCACAGCGCTCGTGGTCGTGGTCCACGCTGTCTGTAAGTTTCCTCAGACTTCGCCAGATGTGGATCCCGATCAGAGTGTTTGTTCAGCTCCTCCTCGTGGTTTCAGGCCGGCGCTCCTCACTAAAAATATATCAGACACCTCTCAGCTGCCAGAAACCCCACCCGGCCCCGAGAGCGAAGGCACCAACAATGAGAGCATTCAGAGAGCCGGCGGTTCATGTGTTCTTCAGGCTCTCCGACACAAGTGGGTGGATTAAAAAAAAAGAAAAAAGAAGCTAAATGCAAATGGACATTTAGTGGGGTTGAGACCACTAGTGAAATGTTTTTTTTTAAAATATTTTGGGATTCTTTCTGATTTATTACTGAAGGTTTTATCACAAATTAAGTCATTCACTGTCATTCATAATTCAATTCCATTTCTTATTCTTATATGTGACCTTTGACCACAAAACCAGTCACATGGGTCAGTTTTTTAAATTGAGATTTATACATGAATAAATAGGCTTTCCATTGATGTATGGTTTGTCAGGATATGATAATATTTGGTCGAGATACTATTAGAAAATCTGGAATCTGAGGATGCAAAAAAAATCGAAACATTGAGAAAATCATCTTTAAAGTTGTTCATTTATGTTGGTGATTGTGCTGCATTTTATATATTTACGGTAGGAAATTTACAAAATATCTTCATTGAACATGATCTTTACTTAATATCCTCATGATTTTTGGCATAAAAGAAAAATCGATAATTTTGACCCATACAATGTATTAATATATAATAATAAATAATAATAATAATAAACCCATGTGACTCGTGACTGATTTTGTGATCCAGGGTCACATATTCATTTTCATTTATTATTATTATTAATTAGTGCTGGGCATCAATCAATCATGATTAATCGCATCCAAAATAAAAGTTTGTGTTTACATAATATATGTGTGTGTTTTATTATTTTGTATATATAAATACACACGTATGCATGTATATATTTAAGAAATGTTTGCATGTGTATATACTGTATATGTATATATATATATATATACACATAATTTATATTATATATAAATATTTCATATCTAAATAACATTTTTTTCTTAAATATATTTAATTTGAATTAGCTTTATTCAACCAGGAGAGAAGACTCACTTAAGAGATTCAAATCTCTTTTACTGTAGTGTCCTGGCCAAGATAGGCAGCCAAGTTTGCATATATATTTACATCAATTATACTGTACATCAAAGTTACAACATTAAAAAAACAAACAAACAAACAAAAAACATATACATGCATGTTTGCGTATTTATAAATACAAAATAACGATACACAGTACACACACACACACATATATTTTGAAAACACAAACTTTTATTTTGGATGCGATTAATCGCGATTAGTTGTTGCCTAGCGCTATTATTAATATTATACAATATGACATTAGTGAAAATGCTTCTGTTTATTAATGTTTGTTTATTTATTTCATTTAATTTCAAATGATATGTAAGGAATTCTTAGAAAGAGTTTTTAGGAAATATTATGTCGGTATGCTTGATTTTATGTTAGTAATGGGTCGAGTTGAAGTAATCAAACACGTTAATTAGAGGAAGTCGTTCAAAAGTCCACTAGTGAATAATGCGTGATAATATTTCTGATTCGTGCCCTTTCTAAACAAACATTTATTTATTTATTTAGTAAGTTAGTGGAAATAAACAAACCTGTTAATTAGAGGGAGTGTCCACATATGGCGGGAATGACATGTGATGCTAGGTCACATGATAATGACAACATGGAGAATGTATACGTCCGGATTAAATTCATACATACATTCATATCATATACAACATACTTTTTCACAGTCGTGAAGTAATTACTTATTCGAAATAAGCACCTACTCGAGAGAATATGACACTCAGATTGACTTCAGATCCATTCTCATTATGCTCTTCTGCACAGGTCTGACTCTCATTTCGAGTTGTGTACACTGTTATTGCAGAAGTATTGTGTATGGCACTCAGAAGTGGAGCATAAATACATCCTCAAACCTGATATTGATTCATTCCTCACCTTTTCAACAGGTTCTTGAAGAAGACTAGCTCTGTGTGTCTGACAGATCTTGAGATCTCCTTGAGTTGTCTTTAGCTCTTGTGCAATTGTTAAGGACGTTTCAAGACCGTATGAAAAGACAGACAATCATTTTTCCACAATGTCTAAATGCATTTCATATCAGAACGGATTCGCTCTGTAAATCCTGTCTTTGTATAGCAGATAACGGGTAGAGCTGACTGCCAATCTTTTGCCCATCTTCTATATTAATGAAGCTTTTTTTGACTCAGAATGTCAGGCTTCTGCCAGTGGATTAAGTCTCCTGGTAGATTAACATCTCCTGCATCTGTTCAAACTTTAAATCTTCAGTTTGACCTTTCATGCGGTTGTTAAACAAGCCTTTATTGCTGTTAGGTTTTTTTTTTTTGGTCTTGCCAGAGATGTGTATTGTTTCTGAAGCTTAGATGTGTTCAACACTTCAGCTCGTCTGCTGTCTTCTGAAAAGTCTTCCATGTTTTCTCTCTCTTTCTCTGTAGATCCTCTGAAGACGGCACAGGGTTCGTTGTGTCTGAAAGCGTACAGGTTGACCCCAAAACTCATGGAGATCTGTAAAGAGAAGGACTTCTCAGCAGAGGGGTAAGCCTGAAGTTATGCAGGTGGACTAATATATCAAAAGTACAAATTTATTTGAGGAAAATCAACATATATTACATTACATTACATTACATTGCATTGTATTGTATTGTATTGTATTGTATTATATTATATTATATTATATTATATTATATTATATTATATTATATTATATTATATTATATTATATTATATTATATTATATTATATTATATTATAAATGTTTTATATTATATTTTTAGCTTATTATATTATATTATGTTTTATTTATTATATAATATAATTATTTGTTATTAATATATATTCTTCCTAAATGTATTTCTAAATGTGTAAGATTATAATATATTACTTTAAATTATACTATGTTTATTATTAAAGTACATTTGCATTTTTTATTATATATTCTTCCTAAATGTATTTCTAAATGTGTTGTATAGTTTTTCTTTTGTTAAATTTATTTATTTATTTATTTATTTATTTATTTATTGGGGTTGCCCAGTTTCAAAATGTATTATTATATTATATTATATTATATTATATTATATTATATTATATTATATTATATTATATTATTCAAAATGTTTTATATTATTATATTATTTTTTTTGTTTATTATATTATATTATGTTTTATTTATTATATAATATAATTTATTTATTTATTAATATATATTCTTCCTAAATTTATTTCTAAATGTGTCCAATTATACTATGTTACTTTAAATTATACTATGTTTATTATTAAAGTACATTTGCATTTTTTATTATATATTCTTCCTAATTTTTTTTCTAAATGTGTTGTATAGCTTTTCTTTTGTTAAAGATGGGGTTGCCCAATTTCAAAATTGATTATTATATTATATTATATTATATTATATTATATTATATTATATTATATTATATTATATTATATTATATTATATTATATTATATTTATTATATTATATTATATATATATTTTTATTATATATTCTTCCTAAATTTAATTCTAAATGTTTTATAGTTTTTCTTTTATTTGCTATAAGATGTCATTCATATATATGTGTATATAATATATATACATATTTATATATATTTATTTATTTTATTATATATATTATTATATATATTTCAAAATGTATATATTATATTATGTTGAATTATATTTTAATATTATATAATCTTCACACATTCATTTATAAATATGTCATATAGCTTTTATTTTATTTGTTAAAGCTATTATATATTTTTGCCGACAAAACCTAGAATATTTGGTATTGGGGGATGATTGGCTGAGAGTCTGGATAAAGGGTCGATTGGTCAGAAACGCTTGACACACACACACACACACACACACACACACACACACACACACACACACACACACACACACACACACACACACACACACACACACACACACACACACACACACACACACACACACACACACACACACACAGAGAGAGACTCGCATTGCTTTGTTGACTTCATCCTCCTTTCAGAAAGTGCCTTTGAAATCAGTTGACTAATCAGCCTCGAGTGCTCGTCTAATGGAGCGATTAGTGATGGAGAAGAGTTGAAATCATCCACTCATTTAATTAGAGTGATCAGTTCATTACAGGAGTCCCGACCACAAGCAGACCTTAATGAGCGACAGAAAACAAGCTAGCGATGTGAGTTTTTGTCTTTATACCCAAAGAGCAACAGGATTTTGATTTGATTTGATTATTAGACAAAATAATAGTGAAAAATGCACTCATTTGTCAAGGATAGTTTAAACATAACTTATTTCCATTGTGGATGTAAAGCACAACTTCACTCCTATATAGACAAGTTATCTTGGCACTGCATACTGTTATACTGTTATACTTACAACACTACAATAAGAACACACATTTCCAAAATATACATCACAATTAAACATCCACACAAATGAATCACTAAAACAACTTATCTAATAGCCAACTATTAACTTTCATACTATAACCAACCATATTTGACATACTATTTACATCTATAGGCAACTCTTTCCTGAGTATTCAAAAGACTTTCGACCGTACATTGTTTTGAAACGACATAATGTAATATCCATTAGACTCTTCCTAGTATTATAACAGTGTTTCTCTTTTATTAATTATCTTGTGTACCATCTTTAATTTAAAGTGCACAACTCTGCTTTCTATAGGTAACCACTTAAGATGTCTAAAAGGGGAAGCATCAACATGTGTAAAACTATTAAAACCTAAACCCAACCATATCAGTTTATTTTGAGATCTCTGTGACTTAACCAGCCATAAACGAGACAAATCGGACATCCAAGAAATGCATGCGTGCTCCAGATGACATAGCACTAAACATGCAAAAATGTTGCCTATCCAAAAAACGAACACATCTGGCGTCCTAGCATTAACCTTCCCTAACATTTTCATAGCCATACTTGTACCACTTGGACATTTTGTCCCACTTTGAAATCTCATTGGCCATAACCTGGTCCTTCTGATTTCCGCACAGCCGTTTCACTTTCAATATGGACTGACAATAGCACTGGAAACTTGACGTATTTTGTGTAGTAAATGTGTGACAGCAAACAAAAATGATGTTTCGGGTTTTACCTCGATTTTTAGTTTTAAGTTTCGGTTCGTTATTTGGTTCTGCAAGGGAAAAAACAATCCTTTTTTAACATCAAACAGTCGTTTAATTAACAAACTATGTCTGTCTTTAAATTATATCTACCAATATTGCTGCAACACACTGCAGATTATAATATGGCCCCCAGAATATTTAGTTTGTATGCATATCTGAACATGCAATATATCAAAAGAAAGAACAGAGCCTATGCTTTTAAACAAAAACTTCATGCATTTTTTTTATCAACACTTGAATGTGGATGAGTTTCATAAAAAAAGCAACATTTTGAACAAAAAGCTGAGAAAATTTAGTTTTTTTTAAAGACTAATGTGCATAAGCAATGCTTTTATCGCTTGTTTCTGCTCCTTTTTTTCCTGTGTTTTGATTCGGAGAGTCTGTACTCTTTCAGAAGCTGCGTAACAGCGCCCCCTACAGTGTAACAGTGAAAACACAGAGAGCCGATTCCGTCACTGGCGGGGAAAGAGTTCATGTAAAGCACGTTGCATGTTTGACAACTTTAATCCATAGACTGTAAAAAAAGATGGACAACACCAAGATATCAAGGTCCTGCCCTCACACACACACACACACACACTCCTGCAGAAACGCAGAACAACTCATTCTGTCGGTGTGAAATAAACAGTTATGGACATGTGGAAATTAAAGTTTAAGCTCCAGTCTCCTCCCGAAAATCCCCCCAAAAAGTCCGTTGGTGCCTCAGTGACTTCGTTTAGAGAACCTGTCAATCATGACGGTTGCTAACCCTAACCCATCCCATTTTTATAGCATCAAATAACTTACTAAGACCAAACTTATTTCAAAAGACGAACTCTTAAACTTACATCAGCGTGATTAAAAACTACATAACATGACAGAAAACATCTTTGGAAAAAAAGTGTAATTTGATTGTTTAGTTTCCATCGTGTTCATTAGACTTCATGGAGAGGGCGGGGTTTATGAGCTATGAGCTGTAGATGTGTGTGCAACATCAAATATATCCATATTGTCCATTCTAGAGGGGAACTCTGAGTTACGCTCCACACGTGCAGCGGTGTTAAAAAACACTGTGTTCGTTTGGAACATTTGTATCCCGAACCAAAAGACCCGTACCGAAGCTTCCAGATTCTGATGCTTGTCCATGTCGATCTGTGTTCTGTGTGTCCAGGCTGAAGAAAGCTAGCGTGGGGTTCGAGAAGATGTTCGAGGAGGTGCCGATTGTCATCAAGAACTCTCATCTCATCAGCGTTCTCCTGTGGGAACTGGAGGACAAATCCACTGCAGCTGATAAACACGAGCTCCTCAACCTCTCCAGCAGGTCTGAACACACACACACACACACACACACACACACACACACACACACACACACACACACACACACACTGCAGCTGATAAACACAAGCTCCTCAACCTCTCCAGCAGGTTTGAACACACACACACACACACACACACACACACACACACACACACACTGCAGCTGATAAACACGAGCTCCTCAACCTCTCCAGCAGGTCTGAACACACACACACACACACACACACACACACACACACACACACACACACACTGCAGCTGATAAACACAAGCTCCTCAACCTCTCCAGCAGGTCTGAACACACACACACACACACACACACTGCAGCTGATAAACACGAGCTCCTCAACCTCTCCAGCAGGTCTGAACACACACACACACACACACACACACACACACACTGCAGCTGATAAACACGAGCTCCTCAACCTCTCCAGCAGGTCTGAACACACACACACACACACACACACACACACACACACACACACTCTAGCTGATAAACACGAGCTCCTCAACCTCTCCAGCAGGTCTGAACACACACACACACACACACACACACACTGCAGCTGATAAACACGAGCTCCTCAACCTCTCTAGCAGGTCTGAACTCACACACACACACACACACACACAGTTCTTGATGTGAATAAGCACGTGTGTAACTGTGAGATCTCCCCGATGATTCTCGCTCACATCATCAGTAACTCTTCTCTGATGAGCTGATCAGAGGTCAGAGGTCAGTGTCGTCCAGCTGATGTTCACGCCTTTCATTCCAGACCGTCTAAATAAAAGGCTTTTGTGAATCTGTGCGAGGTGTTTTACCTCTTGAACATTCAGATGTGACGGTTCACCAGCAGCTTTACTCCTGACTCTGACAGAAGCCAGACATCGCTTACCTTTATCTGACAGCAAATGTGGGGATGAATTTAAAGACACAATTTCCAGGGAGGGTTTTACTGTGCGCTGAATTCATCTCTTCCTATGAACCATCGCCACTGTCACCAGAACATCACGTCTGCAGCTCATCTCTGCCTTCAGCAATCTCAGATCGAACATCTGCAATCTCAGATCCAAACATCTGCAATCTCAGATCGAACATCTGCAATCTCAGATCCAAACATCTGCAATCTCAGATCGAACATCTGCAATCTCAGATCCAAACATCTGCAATCTCAGATCCAAACATCTGCAATCTCAGATCCAAACATCTGCAATCTCAGATCGAACATCTGCAATCTCAGATCGAACATCTGCAATCTCAGATCGAACATCTGCAATCTGCAATCTCAGATCCAAACATCTGCAATCTCAGATCGAACATCTGCAATCTCAGATCCAAACATCTGCAACCTCAGATCCAAACATATGCAATCTCAGATCCAAACATCTGCAATCTCAGATCGAACATCTGCAATCTCAGATCGAACATCTGCAATCTCAGATCCGAACATCTGCAATCTCAGATCGAACATCTGCAATCTCAGATCCAAACATCTGCAATCTCAGATCCAAACATCTGCAATCTCAGATCCAAACATCTGCAATCTCAGATCCAAACATCTGCAATCTCAGATCCAAACATCTGCAATCTCAGATCGAACATCTGCAATCTCAGATCCGAACATCTGCAATCTCAGATCGAACATCTGCAATCTCAGATCCAAACATCTGCAATCTCAGATCCAAACATCTGCAATCTCAGATCCAAACATCTGCAATCTCAGATCGAACATCTGCAATCTCAGATCCAAACATCTGCAATCTCAGATCCAAACATCTGCAATCTCAGATCCAAACATCTGCAATCTCAGATCGAACATCTGCAATCTCAGATCGAACATCTGCAATCTCAGATCGAACATCTGCAATCTGCAATCTCAGATCCAAACATCTGCAATCTCAGATCGAACATCTGCAATCTGAGATCCAAACATCTGCAACCTCAGATCCAAACATATGCAATCTCAGATCCAAACATCTGCAATCTCAGATCGAACATCTGCAATCTCAGATCGAACATCTGCAATCTCAGATCGAACATCTTGCAGATCGAACATCTGCAATCTCAGATCCGAACATCTGCAATCTCAGATCGAACATCTGCAATCTCAGATCCAAACATCTGCAATCTCAGATCCAAACATCTGCAATCTCAGATCCAAACATCTGCAATCTCAGATCGAACATCTGCAATCTCAGATCCAAACATTTGTAATCTCAGATCCAAACATCTGCAATCTCAGATCCAAACATCTGCAATCTCAGATCCAAACATCTGCAATCTCAGATCCAAACATCTGCAATCTCAGATCCAAACATCTGCACAACCGCTTATCTTTAGCAATGCTCCTGAGTTTAAGAATAATCCACAGGTCTCAGTTTGTGTGGACATTTGTGATAGATTTCCGCAATAAAACAGAATTTCAGAAGTTTAATTTTACATAATTTTTCTGTGCATGTACATTACCGTTCCAATAGTTTGGGGGTCAGATATTATTCTTTTTTTGAATCAATTCATAATTTTCTATTCATCAAATAATCCTGAAATGAAATATGAAGCAGCACAAATGTTTTCAACATTGATAATAATCATAAATGTTTCTTGAGCATCAAATCATCATATTAGAATGATTTCTGAAGGATCATGTGACACTGAAGACTGGAGTAATAATGCTGAAAATATATAAAAAATGGAATATATTAAAATCACTGTAAACCAATGGTGACATCCAACCAGTGCTATACATATGAATATGTATAACCAATGTGTATAACCAATACATACTATTATAGTTTTTATTAATATTTGAATGTTTTTATTTGTACTTTTTCCATTTTTTTATATTTCTATATAGTTTTATTAAAAATATTTCTATATAGTTTTATTAATTATTAGTTATTTCAGTGCATCAAGTTAAAATAAATGAAAATGATAAATAGCAAGTAGCTGAAATAAAATAAGTTTATTCTTTATATTTGATTTTATTTCAGTTCACTTTTAGTTAACTTCATGCGACAAAAATGTTTAAATTTTTTAATAGTTTTAGTTTTAGTTCACTTTAACCGCCCTGCATCAAATGAGTTGCTCTTGCCCACTTGTGTGGCATCCCTTTTAATTATATATATTGACATTTACAATACATATATAAATAATTATTGTCCAACATTCAGAAGAGTTTCCTCGACCCTGAAAGAGACGGTCTCGTTTTAACCGTTCTGGAAGTGTTTGAAGACCCTGCTCTTCTGGCTCTTGGTGTTTTATGGGTTTAATGATGTTTGGTTTGAGTATTCTGGAGGAAATAGATAAGCCCTGGTTTGCATAGATGGGTCATAATAAAGTTGATTCAGCGTGAGCATGAGGTCAGTCGCTAAAACAGGCACACTGAAAAAAACAGTAAGTAAAAATTACTGAATTTTTCTTTGGCAAGTTTTTGCATGAATATTTTTTTTTTTTAATTCACATTTGTGACCCTGGATCACATCACCAGTCACGAGTCGCACGGATATATTTGTGGCAATAGTCAAAAATACATTGTATGGGTCAAAATTATCGATTTTTCTTTTATGCTAAAAATCATTAGGATATTAAGTAAAGATCATGTTCCATGAAGATATTTTGTAAATTTCCTACCGTAAATATATAAAACATGTATTTCTGTGAGTGAATGCAGGACAATCGTGAACATAAATGAACAACTTTAAAGGAGATTTTCTCAATGTTTCGATTTTTTTGCAGCATCAGATTCCAGATTTTCAATAGTTGTATATCAGCCAAATATTGTCCTATCCTAACAAACCACACATCAATGGAAAGCTTATTTATTCAGCTTTCATATCATGTATAAATCTCAATTTCACAAAAATGGACCCATGTGACTGGTTTTGTGGTCCAGGGTCACTATATGGAATTAAGTGAACTCTACTTAACTAAGTTAAGTGAAAAGTAACTTAGAAAATAAGTAATTTTAACTTGTCTTGTAAAAGGTTGAGTAATATCTATTTAGTTGAAGATTCTTTTGCAATTCATTTCACTCAAACAATATAACACTGAATTAAACCACACTTTTAAAGTATATGCAGAAACATCTGAGTAATTAATACAATATATATTGTGTGAGACACCATATCTACTTAACAAAAGTTACACATCATGTGAACACAGAGACCTCAATACTTGGTACACAATACACACTGACGGTAACATTTGATGGATCGTTTTTTGTGTGTGAATGTGTCATTTTTGAGTGGAAAATGAACTCCAAATGTCACAAATGGCAAGTTACTAATCCTAACAACTAGCCTGGGAAAACCCAGACAACTTCCGGCAAATTTAGATTTGCTCTGCAAGTAGTCTGG
>CM038628.1:3377970-3462895 GCA_021554675.1 Leuciscus idus
TTACTTTATTTACACAAATTAGTATAGATTTTTAATGTCAGCCATTTGTTAGTTATTGGCCATAACTTGACATTAATCTTAGCTTATCATAAAGGAAGTAGCAGCAATATGATAAAAGACACCAATGTTTGATTAATACGAGAATATTCCTCTGTTCAAAAAAAGTTTGGAGGTCAGTAAAAATAAAATAAAAATAATAATAATAAAATATATATATATATATATATATATATATATTTAGTTGTAAAAGTATTTTTTGTTAAAAATACAGTACATTTTTTTGACATATTACAATTTAAAACAATTTCTTATGATCAAAGCTGAATTTTCAGCATCATTACTCCAGTCTTCAGTGTCACATGATCATTCAGAAATCATTCTAATATGATGATTTTATGCCCAAGAAACATTTACAATTATTATCAGTGTTGAAAACAGACATTATAAATGTCTTTTCCGCCACTTTTGCAAACCAGCTATAGCGAGTCCCTAAAGACTAATCTGCTTTTCTCTGGAGCCATGGAGAGATTTCTAGTGTTGTTTCACATGGACTTGTTCACATCAGTCATGTGTGTGTGTACATGTTCATGCATGATGAAGAGCTGCTCCTCGCGGGATCTCACTTCCACACATCCGGAGCGTTTCTCCACAAGATTAATGGAACGTTCTGGCGAGGCTAATTTGTTGTTAATTGGGTTTACCGAATCAGATAAACCACTTTTGAAGACATTTGTTGGTCCTATGGGCTGCTGTCCTGCTATAAAATATGAATCTCATTCTACGGATACAGTGGGATCTGTTTTGCATATCACATGATACATGCAAATGTTTTTTTATGTATGCGGAAGTGGATGAATTATTAATGAGGAATCCATGCTATCAGCTTTTTTAAAATTCTTTGTTACTCTGTTGATGGTTAAGATGTGCTTTGATCATGTGACGCTCCCGTAAGATTTAGATCTTTATGGTGTTGCCGAGATACTGGAAGAGTTTTACATTTCTGATCATTTATTCGTGAATTCGAGCATATTGAGTTTTCAATAACAATGTGCTTTGAGCGAATAAATAATATTAAATGAGCTTTGAATAAGCAATATTATTACCATAGAAATGCAATATAATAATTTGCTGAAATTATTCATTTTCCCGATCAGTATTTTTGTATTGTTTTCAGGTGAAATGTTATTCAAAACAAAATAAATTTTTTTAGCAACATTGTTTAAGATCTGACTTTTATCGGCCTCATTTTTCCAAACCACATTTTGTGAGATTTGTGCTTAAAACAAGGGGGGAAATAGAAATAAATTCATCATGTTTTAAAGATATTTAGATACACTACCTACTAAAAGATTGGAATCACACTAATAAATTACATATGTATATATTTTTTTAAATGACAGGGTTTTTCTACAGGGTTCTTTGATATATATAAATATTGTATGTTTATACAGTGTATATATATATATATATATATATATATATACATAAATTAATAGAAAATTAAGAAATTAAAATATATATCAAAATACAAAGGAGTCATTTTTGATGAAGTGTATTGTTAATAAAATAAATGCCATTGTAAAAATGTAATTCTAAAACATACATTTTTTAGAATAAAAAAAAATGTCATTGTGGCTTTGATTTTTTTCCCGTTTTTTGGGGGGGGGTTTTTGGTAATGTCATTACACATCAATCATTTAGGGTGTTTGTAGCCTTGCTAAAACAAATCAGGCAATAATATAAAGGTAATTTTATGGATGACCTGTGAACGTAAGTTTCTCCATAGCGTGTTACCCATAAAACAATCTGTGTGTGTTCACTAAATAACATGCACTTCATTCTTCACCTGGTTGTTCCTCTGCAGTTCTCATCTGGAGAAGAGCCTGCAGATGCTGATGGACCGTGTGGATGACATGAGTCAGGACATCATCAAGTACAACAACCACTGCAGGAGTCTGAGCAAACAGCAGCAGCAGAAACACCAGGTGACTTCCCATGATGCCTCAAATCAGAGACGAGTGTGCTAGTGCTTCAAAGCGGTGGGATTTTATGTTTCATCTTGGTTTTATTCATCTTTTGAATTATCTTTTGTTTTTATATTTTTAGTTTTACTTAATATTGCTATTAGATTTGGGTATTTATTTCTGTTTTAGTTCGTTTTTATTTATGTCCAATTAATAATTTTAGTGATTCAACTTAAAACTTATTTCAGTTTGTTGCCATGGCAACATTTCTAATTTCTAATGAAAAATAAGTCATTTTCTCTTTATATGTTCTAGGGGAGAAATGTCTTAAATGATTGCATAATATTTTCATGTTTAACAGGTTTTTTTTTTTTTTTTCTAGTGCGTTAGCAGACCGTTTAATTCATAAAATTAAATGATTAATTAAAACTAAATCCATAAAACAATCCCATGATGGGAGCCCCAAAGTTCTATGAAGTGCCTGAACGTGATGTTCCTGGATGTAGAACAACATCCTTTTTGATTCTGGAGAAACATTGCAATCAACCAATCAGATTTGAGGGATAGATTTACAGTTTGATGTCAATTTTAGGCTCTACATTCACATATCATTTCCCTCTAATTTTAGGTATATCTTATAGGTTAGTGATATAGGGTTAGGACTATGTGGCCACACTTTATTTTAAGGTGTCATTGTGTAATTATACATTTAAGTACTGAGTAATATTAAGCAACTACATGTACTTACTATAGGGTTAGGGTTTGTTTGAGGGTTAGTTGCATGTAATTATGCATCATTTACTGTTATTACTATGGTAAGTACATGTAACATGTGTAACAAGGACACTGTAAAATAAAGTGTTTCCAAATGTCCTGCTTAAAAAATACACACAAGTATCAGAAATGATCTCATGCGACACGAGTCGTATATTCCAAGTGTTCTGGGTGGATACGATAGGGTTTGCTGAAAAACAAACTGGAATTAAATGTATTATTTAATGAAAATCCTCACATTCATGAGACTCTTAGTGTCGCAGTTCACTCCGACTCGCCCAGAAAAACACACAAGCTGCGAGAAATCAAGATCGATAAAAACATGACATGAAATACAACGTCTAGAACGTGTCCATGCTCTTTCTGCACTGAGTTGAATATCTCTGGACTGGAACTCTGGTTGTCAGAATCACAGATTATTGAACTCAATAACGTCTTGATTCGACGAACACAACAGAGATATTCACCTCAGAGAAGAAGGTTCATGGATTGTATTATGTTTCTGGTCGAGTCGGAGTGAACTGCGACACTAACTGAGTCTCATGAACGCGCGGTCGAGCACAGAAGACCTCGGACAAGCTCAGGATTTATGTTATTTAACACATTCATTCCGGTTCGTTTTGTTTAACCAAACCGGTTTTGTTTAACCACTTGAAATATGCGACTCGTGTCACATGGGATCATTCTGTAATACTTTTGCTTTTAAAGCTTGATGTTGGTCGCTATTCACTGCCATTATATCGATATTTGTGTAAAAATTCTCCTTTTGTGGTCCAAAAAAATGGTGTACGGCATTAGAACAACACCAGGGTGAGTAAATGAGGACTTAAATAGTAACCAATAATATCCCTGTAAGTAATGGGATTTTCACTAAGAAACAGGCTAAAGAAAGGGAACGGAGACACGTGACGCTGACACACACACACACACACACACTTTTAAATGCTTTGATGTTCTGCTTGGATGAGAGCTATCATAAGCATGTAAACGCTAGTTACTTTAATGGTAGCCTTGCTAGCGTGACGTCTGCTGCTGGGAAAACAGGTTGTCACCACAAAGATCACAATAAGGGGCTTACGCTGAACGAGCGGCTGATGAGGCTTGATGTTTCACTCTTGATGTTATACTCTGAAAGATATAATTATATCACAGTCGTAATTGATGAAACTGTGCTACTTGAAACCCAGGAATTATCTCTGAGGCTGTAATCAAAGCTTTGTTACGAAAACACAGGGTTGCACTTTGGAGGCTCGTTGGCAGTTTTAGCAATTAAAGATTTTACTCTTAAATCAGTGTTTATTTGTTAATGCACAGTATAGACAATATAATGGGTCTTTCTAACTGTTAAGAAATATTTGGATCATATTTCACCCCAAAAGACAAGAATAGGAAATTATATGTATATATATATATATATATATATATATATATATATATATATATATATTTTAATTGTGATATTAAACGCATTTCCCCTCCATTCACCCCAATGAATGAATACAAATGAATAAATAAATACAAAATAAATTCATTTTTATACAAATTTAATAAATAGTTCAATATTTAAAATCTTACATTTTTAATCTGCTCATTTGGTGCTGCAGTAACTTTTCTTCTTCTTAATATTATCTGTGTTGAAGACAGTTTTGCTGCCTTATATTCATGTGAAAACGGATTTTTTTCCCAGTGCTCTTTGAATAGAAAGTTCAAAAGAACAGCATTTATTTGAAATAGAAACTTTTGTAACATCATAAATGTCTTTACTGTCACTTTTGATCAATTTAATGCATCCTTGCTGAATAAAAGCAATTTATTTAAATAAAAAATAAAAAATCTGTCTGACCCAAAGCTTGTATTTAAGTTGTAACTTTGTAAAGTACATACATTAAGCTGATTTGAATTAACAAAATTAACAATTGAATATTTTAATGGTCCTAAAAATAGTTTCCATATTCTCTACACAAAGTAATATGATTTCTAATATATTTAAAGTAGGGATGCACGATATATCGGTATCGGCCCGATAAGAAAATTTGGTCGATATATTAAAGCCGATAAATAATGTATTATTTCCTTCAGCTGAGACACTTCAGATGTGCACTGTTCAACATGATTGAAATATGATTGGAAAAAAGGAAAATACAGTAAAGTGCAACATGCAATATATAAACTTCATAAAGTGATAATGAGAACGTTATAATTGTGTGTTTGGGACGTGGCTTTTAATGATGAGACTTTTGTTTTTGCAACCAGGCTCTCAAAAATTATACAAATATTTTGATTTAGATTTATCGGCCAATATATCGGTTATCGGCTTTCAAATATAAAGAATTATCGGTTATCGGTATCGGATACATTTTTTATATCGGTGCATCCCTAATTTAAATATAATCTTTAGACTTTTAGTGTGAAGTATGAGGTTCAGAGTTTTTGTTCATTTTCCAAAACAAGGGCTGCAAATGGTCCTGTCTAAGCGAGAGTGTCTGGGTTTTGAGCATCGTTCAGAAGCGGCCCGACTGACTCTATAAAGAAGAGATTTATTGAGTGGCGGTGCATCAAGGTCTGTACGGGACGAGAGAGACGAGACGGTAATGGCCTTGCTCTGATGCCCTGAACTTCATGATTGATGGAAGTCCACGCGACCTCTCAAACTCCTCTGATACCGCAGTGACACAGCGATTCTCTCTTTATTTACTCGTTTCTTTAATCGGATCTAATTCCCACTGCTCAGCTGCTTTTAAATCTGTCATGGCCCTCTTTAAAGGGCTCATCGGATGCAAAATTCACTTTTAAATGGCGTTTGCATATAAATGTGGTCTTTGCAGTGTGTGGACACAACCACAATACAATGAAAAAAATCCATTCACTCATTTTTTTAATCCTCAAAAAGTCTAAACACTCTCAATAATCAAGCCGTTTGGATTTTCTGAGCTCTATGATGTCATCTTGCTCATGCTCCGCCCACGACCGCTGACAGACTGTCCCGTATTAGCATATTCCCCCGTATTAGCATATTCCCGCCCCCAGCCATTTGTATACTTCCCTCATTATCATTTAAAGAGACATGCACCTCATTATCATTTAAAGAGACATGCACCGAAACGGGTCGCTGTGAACAGAGCTGTTTTTGAGGAGGTAAAAAGCGTGTTGTTTTACACAACCGTTGAGGAATTTTAACCAAAGTATCTTACAAACTTTACATGAAGACCCTAAAGAATCATACCAACTTGTGTAAAATGGGCATCCGATGACCTCTTTAAAGGTTCCCCCTCAGGTTAAAGTTGAGAATAACGGTTTGCTCTTCTTCATCCCTCAGTACGTTCAGAGACGCCAGCAAGAGAACACACAGAGACAGAGTCGAGGAGAACCTTCTCTTCCAGAGGAAGATCTGAGCAAGATGTTCAAGCCTCCTCAGCCTCCTCCACGCATGGACACACTGCTCATCGCCAGTATGTGATCCTTCCTGCAACACACACATATAAATATATATAAAAAAATCTTATATATGTGACCCTGGATCATAAAACCAGTCACGAGTCGCATGCGTATATCTGTGGCAATAGCCAACAATACATTGTATCGGTCAAAATGATTGATTTTTCTTTTATGCCAAAAATCATTAGGATATTAACTAAAGATCATGTTCCATGAAGACATTTAGTAAATTTCCTACTGTAAATATATAAAACTTTTATTTTTGTGAGTGAATGCAGGACAATCGTGAACATAAATAAACAACTTTAAAGGAGATTTTCTCAATGTTTTGATTTTTTTGCACCCTCAGATTCCAGATTTTCAATAGTTGTATATCAGCCAAATATTGTCCTATCCGAACAAACCATACATCAATGGAAAGCTTATTTATTCAGCTTTCATATCATGTATAAATCTCAATTTAAAAAAATTGACCCATGTGACTGTTTTTGTGGTCCAGGGTCACATTTTATAATATACACCGCCTGGCAAAAAATGGCCATATTCCAAAATATATCTTTGACCTCAGATCGTGACCACAAATGTATGCACCTCTTGATGGAAATAGATGTTGTGATGTTATTTCAGTGTGGTACTTTTTACCGCCATTATACAAATGATGAGCTCTGATACAGTAGACATGTTACTGGCCTCTGTTACTTCTAATATACTTGCATCAAATGCAAAACACATTTGCATTGGACGGTTATTCAGCGCTGTGATGAACATCTCAGTGCCGCTGTATCTGAGTTGTGTTGACAGAGTTTAGCGATTTGGATTAGAGGGAAAAACTTCAGAATAACGTCTCTGAGTTCATTCATAATGTTCAACACAAGAGTTCACTGAGTTCAACACAAGTCATCTGTGTACATCCGAGAACTTTGGACAGGGCGGTAATAATTAAGGTGATTAATCGCCTGTTTATCGTGATTTAAATCGGCGTACGTTTACTGCAGTTGATAGAAGTATTGCGCTAACATGAGCGAGTTTAAGCACAATATTGCCAAAATCCCATTATAATCGCATTATGAGAATACACACTCAGTTATTTACATTACAAGCACTCAGAATTTCATATACTTTTTTTGGCTCTATAAATATCAGCATTTGCATTAAATTGCATATTTTTGCTCGGTTTGACTTCTGGGTAAAATAGAGGTGTTTTATTTCTCCTTGAGTATTCTCACTATATCATATGAGCTATAAAAGCCTGATATATTATATTAAATATGAAACTTGACAAAAAACACTTTTTTTCTGAAGGTTCAATAAACTGTACCTTTAAAAAAATAATAAAAAATAATATATATATATATATATATTCCTTACTATTATTTGCTATGCTTCACGGGGTTAAGTTGAAGGATGTAATGTTCATAAAGTGGATGATTTGCCAAATTATGCGAGACGTCCCAACACAGCGTTAACTTCTCCTCCACATCTCAACTCATTTGGATCTGAGAAGATTTGGACTCGTCCCTTTTCTCTCTCCTGTGGAGTTGAGATGGAAGGAGGTGTGATTTATGAGGAACATTACAGAGGCCTTGCCAGAGATTGATTTAAAGCAATTGTTTGTAAGTTGTTATGGAGGGAGTATATTATAGATCAGAGAGTGATGTGTGTGTTGGGCTTTATGTAGATGTTATGTAACTCTAGAGCTCTGCTGTGTCCCATTCTCAATGTTCAGCCTTTCAAAAGGATTATGTGGGAAGTCTTATGAGAATGTTTTTTGGGATATTTTATGCAACATGCCAATTTTGCACATGAGTTAAATACACAACTTAGAGGTAACGGCACTAATCACAAATACCAGTTCAAATAAGAGCATTTTAAAAGTGATGCATGTCATTTTATTTTAATTTATTTATTATTATCTGTATTATAATATGTACACTAATAATATTAAATCATAATATGGATAGTATTAAATAATTAAATGTTAAAATTATTAAATATAATATTGTATACAATATTGTAATATTGAATATATAATACTGAACATAATGTAATGTATTTAAATAAAGAATATTTGTTTAATTCACTGATTGTATAGTATACAGATGTGTTATCTGTGTAATAATATGTACAGTGATAATAGTGTTAAATATGATCATTTGAAATATATATTAAAATTAAATATAACAATACATTTATAGGTAACAAAAATAATATACCAATACATTGATATATATGTGAAATTGAATGAATTAATGCTGTAATTTAACTTGAAAAACATATTTAACTTTATTTTAATTTATTATCATTGTATTATATGGGTAACACTTTACAATAAGGTTCATTTGTTAATGTATTAACTAACATGAACTAACAATGAGCGATACATTTTACAGTATTTATTATCTTTGTTAATGTTAGTTAATAAAAATACAGCTGTTCATTGATTGTTCATGTTAGTTCACATTGCATTAACTAATGTTAACAAATACAATATTTAATTTTAATAATGTACTGTATTAGTAAATGTTGAAATACCATTAACTCAGATTAATAAATGCTGTAGAAATATTGTTCATTCTTAATTCATGTTATCTAATGAAACCTTATTGCAAAGTGTCACTGAAAATAATAAGACTTGTAAACATTTATCATGAAGATCAGAAGAGATGATGGCATCATGTAAGAGTATTTGTTTGCGTGAGCTGTGGATGAAATGAGGAGAGCGTCTCGTCTCTCTCCATCTCTGAAGGTCTTTAAACTCCTCAGCCAATCACAGTCGAGTTCAGTCGCATATCATTAACTGAGTCTCTTCACTTTCTCTTTCTTCTTCAACTCCCTCAAGATTTATTCCTCCTCTCTTTTCTTCTCACTCAGGTCAGATCAACACGTACTGCCAGACCATTAAAGAGTTCACGTCTCAGAACCTGGGGAAGCTGTTCATGGCTGAAGCTCTTCAAGGGCCGAGCTCTTAGGGAAATCCCTTCCCTTTACAGTACTTTTCCTCATTTTAATATATTCAATTGCTTTAATGTTTTTATTTCCACATTACCAGACCAAAACCCAAGTATAAGCTTAATAGGTCAGGTTATTTTATTTAAGCATGTACAGTGAAAGAGCATGATATGTGTCTCAGCACGGACCAAACTGTGAACCCATGTATCTGTCAATAATGTGTGAAAAGAAATTTGGTAATAAATTGGATCGTGTCCAGTTTGCGTGTTGAAGTTCTCATTATGTGCCTCTCGATCCAGTGTTGAATTTATCTATATTACAAAATATCTATAAAGATATGCTTGTATGAATAAATATCTTATAAATACATTTTCTTATCTTTATTTTTTTATATTATAAAAAAAGTTATGAAAAAACTGTTTATATATACACACACATCCATACATGCAATAAATATTTTTTATATAATATAAATATTTATAATATAAAAATCATATTTTTCTTATTATTATTATTTTTTTAACTTTCTTTTTTCTCTTTTTTTAAAATAAACATATTTTCTGCAAGGGGTATTTAAACTGTATTTTATGCTATTTCTGCTAAATTTTCAGGGCCTTTAAAAACTCTTAAATTCAGTTTTATCAAATTTAAGGCCATAAAAAGTTTACTGTAAAAACTCTAAGAAAAGTCGGTAACACTTTACAATTTCATTCATGAATTAAGAATGAACAATAATTCTACCGCATTAATTAATCTTAGTTCATGTTAATTTCAACATTTACTAATACATTATTAAAATCAAATATTGTATTTGTTAACATTTGTCTTCATAAGGCGATGATTCAGTGAAATAAATGTGAGCGATGCGTGTTTCAAACTCAAACACGACACTGTTGCTCCTTCGAAAGACTCGTTTAAAGGCTAACATGTGAGTTTGATATATTTTTTCAAAACCTGTAAAGTTTAAATCATGTTTTTTACAGTCATTTGTGATTCAGCATGTTACCTTGCCCTTCTCATACATACGATATATATATATATATATATATATATATTTTTTGTAATACTGTTTTTATTGCATTTTCTTGAACACTTACACAACAGTTTACATCACATCTATAACAACACATATAATGTACAAAAACAAAACAAAACAAACACCGGGGCTCATATTACATGTGTAAGGCTCGCGCTCGATCGGCCCAAAGCCGGCGTCCGAACAGCGCGGAAGGTCTTGACGTGTTACTGCCCTTTTCTCGAGGCAAAGTATTTTTTGATTAAATGCAATACATTTGAATATGTATTTTCCCGTTAGTTCATCTGACTCCATAAATGAAAAGGTTTTAAGGATATCTGGGCATCATTAAGGCACATCATTAAGGAGACCATTTGTCTAGGGACCACCTTCCTTTGTGTGTCAGTTATCCCTAAACTCTCAAAAATTACCTTTTGTTTTACTTATTTGGGAATGAGACATTTGTACCAGTCGCACTGAGACATTTCAAATGATACTAAATATGTATAATACTCGATGTTAATCATTCACATTAAAGGAACACTCCACCGTTTTTTGAAATAGGGCTTATTCACTTTCTTTCCTACATTTAGATAGGTGGGCAAATGCATTTTTGTCTCAGTGCATGCATTGTTTTAGTTTGACAGGGTCGGCGCTAGCTTAGCTTAGCACAATGAATGGAATCCTTTGTTGCCAGCTAGCATGTCCTGAGTAAAAGTGATATAACATTTTTTTAAAACCCACCTAATTACTTCTTGTGGCCTGCGTATTCACAACAAGTACAAATAGTGATGCAGATTAACACTAGGCGATTTCCTAGGCAGATATTGACTTATATATTAAGGACTATATTAGGGGGAAGCACAGGCGAAGCACTGCTACTTGGGCGTGATATCTCTGCGCCCTATAGTCCCAAGTCAATATCTGCATAGGAAATCGTCTAGTGTTAATCTGCATCGCTATTTGTACTTGTTGTGAATACGCAGGCCACAAGAAGTAATTAGGTGGGTTTTTTAAATTTTTTATATCACTTTTACTCAGGACATGCTAGCTGGCAACAAAGGATTCCATTCATTATGCTAAGCTAAGCTAGCGCCGACCCTGTCAAACTAAAACAATGCATGCACTGAGACAAAAATGCATTTGCCCACCTATCTAAATGTAGGAAAGAAGGTGAATAAGCCCTATTTCAAAAAATGGTGGAGTGTTCTTTTAAACCATACATTCTTGGGTGAGTTTTTGGTGATCTTCGCATGGGGGAGAAGGAGAGGGGGGATGAGGGAAAGAGATGTAGATTAGGATGATTCTGAGGTAAGACTTTCGTCTCAATAGTGCACGAGGGTGAGTTCAAATGTTAATTTCCAGAGAGGTCCTTTGTCCTCTTCAACCAGACTGTCCGGCATCTCCTAATTTCTCAATTCTTACACATGAAAACTGCAATAGCACAAACCAACACTGGATAATACAGTATGTACTTTGGAAGTCAGAATACATACGATATTTATTCTATGTCTGCGTCTCAAGGTCTTAAAAGCCTTAAATTAGATTTTCTAAACCCTGCAGATACTCTGACTTTATGAACAGGAACAAGTTTGAAGTCTTATTTCCAGACGGTGACAGATTTTTCTTTTCTTTAAAATTATTCAGTCAGAAATCACACTCTAATTACGCTAAATGGGAAAGGAGCAATTTTCGGGATCAAATCAGTAAGGCCTTTTGTATGGGCCATTGTGTTCTCTTAGCCGAATATGGATGGGAACGGTTATAATTACAGTACAGTGTTATAACCCTGTCAGTTTACACCAGGAGTCTGGATCTGGACATTAATTTCAACTCATTTCAACCCACTGTTCCCAGTTGTAGAGCGACGCTGGGGTTTGCGAGACGTTTTCCGCCCACAAGCTAAACCGCTAGTCATTAGCCTTCACAGAATGTATTTTTACATTTATTTCCACTTCACTTCAGGTGATTAAAGCAGATAAACCATGACAATAAAACTCTTGAACTCCAGCCGCTCTGATGGATGAGGTTTCAGTCGTAATTGCAGCGATGAGCTTTTGACATCGCACGACGTGCCCAGCCTTTCAAAGAGCGGCGTGTTCCAGTGTGCCATTAAATCCCAGATGCATGAAGACATCAAGCAAAACGCAAAAAAGTTGTCGTTTTTAATGCCCTTTTCTAACTTCTATGTCACCGTCTGCAGATGAATGACAGTAATCGCAGTTATAGACCTTGTGCTCTTGTAATTAAAGACTGTATCCTGTCATGATGGAAATTAATCCATTTATGGCATCAAGAATACAGGTAAAAGTAAAAGATATACAGCTAAGGACAAATGCTAGTCACCTAAAGGATATTTTTGCAATTAAAGCATCAAATATTCCATGTTTTCTACCACAAATGTTCATTTTAAAATTTATTTATAATATCAATTTTCGGTCTCACTTTAGATTAGGGTCTAATTCTCACGATTAACTAACTATTATACGACTTTTGCATCAATAAACTCCTAATAACTGCTTATTAATAGTTAAGTTTAGGTATTGGGTGATTAAGGGATGAAAAATATGATCATGCAGAATAAGGCATTTATATGTGCTTTATAAGTACTAATAAACAGTTAATAATATGCATGCTAATAAGCAACTAGTTAATAGTGAGAACTGGACCCTAAACTAAAGTGTTACCTGATTTCTTATGTAAAAAAGTGTGTGTATTTTCTGGAAAAAGAGCATTTTTTGAGGACAATTCCATCTTATATAAATGCTAATTTCAGAATTAATTAGAAGTGTTCTCATTATATCACACACCAAAGTTGTCTCATCTCATGGACTTGATAACCTATGCATCGGTAGATTTCCCCGACCGTATGTTTTCAGTGTTTAAAGGCTCGTTGTATTTCCCTGACGGTTAATCTAGAGTTTAGCTCTCGTGACTCCTCACAGGTGATGATCTGTTTGAATCTGCAGTAATGGAGGGATGAATGTCTCCCTGAAGCCTCATTGATCTGTGTGTGTGTAAGACATTGATTCGAGAAGCACTAGCGGAGCTGCTCATTATAGTTTTCTTTGAACGCTGCCATTGTGTTTGTTTTAGGCTGGTAAGCCGGAGGTCCTACAGCTTTTGTTCTATTATTGATGAAGTCCCACTGGTTTCCACACTCTTCCAGAGCGTTTGCTCTACAGGACGGCAGGAGAAGCAGTTTGATGTGTGTGTTTGATGTGTGTGTGAGTTGCACCTGCTTTTAAAGGAAATACGGTAAGAGGCCGCGCTTCACTTTAACAGTTTGTGGCCATTTCTAAATATATAGGCCTTGGCATCTCATTACTACTGAGATCTATGGAAGCTTGTTTCCGCCACATAAAACATTTTTAAAGATAATTGCGACTTTTTATCTCACAATTCTGACTTTATAACACACAATTGCAACTTTATATCACTCAATTCTGACTTTATATCACTCAATTCTGACTTTATATCACTCAATTCTGACTTTATATCACTCAATTCTGACTTTATATCACTCAATTCTCACTTTATATCACTCAATTCTGACTTTATATCACTCAATTCTCACTTTATATCTCACAATTCTGACTTTATAACACACAATTGCAACTTTATATCACTCAATTCTGACTTTATATCACTCAATTCTCACTTTATATCACTCAATTCTCACTTTATATCACTCAATTCTGACTTTATATCTCACAATTCTGACTTTATATCACTCAATTCTGACTTTATATCTCACAATTCTGACTTTATAACACACAATTGCAACTTTATATCACGCAATTCTGACTTTATTTCTCGCAATTGCGACTTTATGTATAAAAAGTCACAATTACTTTTTTTTTTTTTTATTATGTGGCGGACACAATCTTTTATATAGATCGAATAGACTATTATGTAACAAAATTAAAGGGGCTATATATAAGAATTTTTCATGTATTAATCACATTTTTATTGCCAATGCGTGAACAGCTTGTAACGAAACGTAAGAAGCGAGACCTTCCCCAACTCCCTCTATGAAGGCTTGTGGACTGATTTTAATGTGAAGGACTCGGGTCGCTATTCTGGACTGTAATGTCAATGTGTCGTGCAAAGAAAAGGGATTAATTCAAACTATAGTCTCACATAGCCAGATCTATATAGTGTATAGTCTCAAATATACTTTATAATCAAACTATCAGAACAGTGTTATCTGTCGACATGATGTCGGTAAACTGCTGATGTAAACATTTCCACATCAGATGCTTTCTGAACGGCTGTTCTCACCGCTGTCATTTGTGTTGTTTATTTTATAACACCCCTAGCAACCACACTTAGCAACGTAAACATATTTACATATATTGCTTACATATTACCCCTTTAGCATATACACATACATATATTTACTACTTGTGCTAAAGGGGTTATCCATATATATATATATATGTTAATAAGAGCTCATATTATGTATTATTTATTAGATTAGTAGTTCACATTTCCTGAAGGCTAAGCACTTCCTTTCACTGATTGTTACAAAATAAAAAAATAAAAAGTTCCTGATCCTATTTTGGAAAATGCCTCTTAGTAAAGAATAAAATTGTCAATAGTTTTCATCCATTTTTCAGCTTTTATCCCATTAATACCCGGTCCTTGATTCCGAGAAGACTCAAATAATGGTGCGTTTTAGACAGGAGGTCATCAAAAATATATCTTTTTTTTTTTTTTTGAGGAAGCAATGTCAAGATGTTCTTTGAAACCACAATGGTCACTCGGCTTCCTCTTGACGAAACATAGAGCCACACAAAACCCACATAAATGCAGGGCTGGCTGTGCTCGAACTCAAAGCTCAGACGAAACTGAGCTCTTGAAAAGTTTCGAGAGTAGCTATCCGGTTCTTCCGGCACAATGCTTGCCACAGTTTTCTTTAAACAGGAAATTCCTACTTTTCCACTCTAATATAGGTTCTGTAATGAGTACCTGTCTATAGTGTACTTACTCACCCGGTCTTGATAACTCACACTTTTCCATGATTTTCCCTCCAGCACTTTTTTTTTGTCAGAAGTTTCCCTGTGTTTAGTTTGGCGAGACGTATTGAAACGCTTCAGCCGTGTTTCTGGTCCTCCAGAGGCTGAAAAACATCTGTGATCAAATCAGTTTTAAACACACAGTAAAAAACGCTGGGTTATTTGTTTAACCCAACCGTTGGGTTACACATGTTGGGTTATTTTCCAAAATTATTGGGTCATTTTTTTTTAAATCGTTGGGTAATTTCTAGAAATTTTAATTTAAATTTAACTCAACTGTTGGGTTATTTTAACCCAACTAAAGTTTAACCCAATGCATTGGGTTAAAATAAACCACAGTTGGGAAGGTGCTATACCAACCCATAGTTGGGTTATTTGTTGGGTTATTTTTAACCCAACATTTTTCAGTGAGCCTGAACAACAAGACAACAAAATCTGAACTCTGACCCTCTGATCTCCTGATTCTAGGGATGAAGCCAGTTGTGATACAAAGTAGGAAAAATATGTATTACTGGTAGCAGCAAAGAAAACTATTTCAATAAAATGGCTTAAAAAGGAGTCGCTGAATGGCTAACAATTTTAAGAAATATTTACACTATGGAAAAAATTACATATTCGTTGAGATTACAGAGGGAACTTTTAATTGAAAGATGGGCACCATTAATGACGGTGATGGAGGACCGTTAGAACTAACTCTGATTATATCTGCCATGTTTTGTTTTAAGCTGATGTTTGTTCTGTTCACATTGTTTATTTTAAATGTTGTTAATTATTTTTTATTTCTTCTCTTCTCTTATACTTCTGGACATATTCTCCTGTGGACTTGACCATATACAGTACAGGTCAAAAGTTTGGACACATTACTATTTTTAATGTTTTTAAAAGAAGTTTCTTCTGCTCATCAAGCCTGCATTTATTTGATCAAAAATACAGAAAAAAATTTGTGATATATTATTACAATTTAAAATAATTGGTTATCAATTTATTATACTTTAAATTATCATTTATTTATTGTGATGCAAAGCTGAATTTTCAGGATCATTACTCCAGTCTATCACATGATCCTTTAGAAATCATTCTAATATGATGATTCATTATCAAAGTTGGAAACAGTTCTGCTGCGTAATATTTTTTCATAACCTGTGATACTTTTTTAGGATACTTTGATGAATAAAAAAATTAAATTTAAAAAAAAAAGCAAATTTTTTTAAAATAGAAATCTTTTGTAACAACAATATACACTAGGCCTACTGGTCAGTAATTTTTTTCTTTCTTTTTTTGAAATAAATCAATACTTTTATTCAGCAAGGATGTGTTAAATTGATAAAAAGTGATAGTAAAGAAGATTTATATTATTAGAAAATATTTTTTTATTTTGGATAAATGCAGTTCTTTTTAACCTTTTATTCATCAAATATATTAGGCAGCAGAACTGTGTCCAACACTCATAATAAATCATCATATTAGAATGATTTCTAAAGGATCATGTGATAGACTGGATGACACTGAAGACTGGAGTAAAGATGCTGAAAATTCAGCTTTGCATCACAGGAATAAATTATTTTTTAAAGTATATTCAAATAGAAAACTATTATTTTAAGTTGTAATAATATTTCACAATATTACAGTTTTTTTTATGTATTTTTGATCAAATAAATGCAGGCTTGATGAGCAGAAGAAACTTCTTTCAAAAACATAAAAAATAGTAATGTGTGCAAACTTTTGGCCTGTACTGTATGTAAGAGCGTGTGAATGCTATGAACCCTTGTACAGGATATTGTTTCTGACTGGAAGTAATTGCTGTATGAGATTTGAAGAATATATTAAAAAAAATAAAAAATAAGTAACAAAAAAACAAAAACAAATCTGAACTCTGAAACCAGAAGAGAGTTCATGCTAATCACTTAAAACAACCGACTTCTGGACAACTGAACAAAATCAACATATTTTTGAATGTTTATGAATTGTTTATATATATATATATATTCCAGGAAATAAACTAATTAGATTCTGATGTCAGTGCTGCATTTTGTTTGGAGAATGTTCTTTTTGTCAGGTGTTTCTCATTAAGCTAATTTTAAACTTGTTATGTGAATTTAACAAATTACGTGTGCTCGTAAATGTCATTTTCTATTAATTGAGTGCTTGTTATCTGTGAACACCTGTACTTAATAACCTGTTATTAAAATAACTTATTATTGAGGGGGAAAAAAGCTTTCAATAGCTTTGAAGAAGCAGCCGACTGAATACAGACCAAGCAAAGCTGGAAATGATGGCGTGTGGTACATAACTGCAAATGCTATTAACCTGAAACCCATTTAAACTCTTACTAATATTGCAGAGCTAAAAGCTAATGTTCTTTCTCTGTATTTTTGTCCTGTTTTCCAGTACAAATAGCGAAACATTCTTAAATCAAGATATATTTACTGGAGAAGCAAAATTATTGTCTCTTTCACTTTTTTACCCAAAAAATAAAATATGCTTTTTTTTTTTAAGTATTGATTTAAGAATGTTTAGATATTTGTACTGGAGAACAAGTCCACTCATGTTTGCAGTGTTGTTTGCCTTAGTTATCTCTGTAAATCATTTCCTTTAGTAACACAGTTTTATATGTAACTATTTCTAGAACTCGTAAAGAACGTCAAATACCATATTGGTCAATTAAAATGAAAAGAAAATCCATATTTTTCCCACACTACAGCACATAAATATACACAATAATTCCTATGGTATGTTATAGTTACCATCTCTTGGTCATTTACAGTAATGGTAGTCATTTGTTCAATTTAGTATTTAAAAGAGTGCATTTAAGAAAAGTATTTCTGTCCAAAAAAACAAAACAAGGAAAATCCTTGGTAACATCTACATGAATAAAACATTGCATGAAGTTAAGTTATGTAAATTGAAGTCATAAAACCCCATAATGATTTTTTTATTTTTTTATTTCTCAAGCATATTTAGCCATATTTTGAGTATTACTCTAAACGTTATAAACACGAGTAGTGGTTTTGGAGACTTCTGTGCTTCTGGTTGGGTTCAGGGTAACAAGAACTGAAATGTTTGCTGGTAAAGCCACACGGTTATGAGCTCATATAGTTATAATTCAAACATTACAGTGGAAAAACACACATCTGGCGTTCTCCGTGATGGAAATGTGCATTTAAGTGCATTATACACGCTGACTCTAGGCAAGATTGACACAACATTGCTGGTTCATCCATTGGCATTTGCTTTGACTGTCTTGTCTGGAAGTTCAAGTCATGTGTGATGCTTTATAGTTAGATTAATATGCATATAACGTGTTGTAGGAGAAAGATTTCAGGCTGTATGAATAATTTTAGTCGACCTTTGAAGGCCAAGATAAAACTTAATGATTCAAACTTAAAACATGAATATTTTCAGGGTGGATGAATAGCGTCCAGATGCTCCATCTATTACAGCTCTCATTTTCTTGTACTGTAACTGGTTTTGCAAATTGTATCCCAGGGACCAAAATTATAAAAATATCTGCATTGAGCATAAAATCCAAACATAAAGCCAAGACTCTGCTTTAACAGTTCAGCTCATGATGAGAATCTGAATGTATTTGCAGGAATTACTGTTCCTGCTTTCAGACTCAACAACAGATTCTCACTATTAACTAGTTGCTTATTCACATGCATATATTACTGGGATATTGGCTGTTTGTATAAAGCACATATTAATGCCTTATTCTGCATGATCATAATTCTACATCCCTTAATCACCCGAAACCTAAACTTAACAAATACCTTAACTATTAATAAGCAGATATTAGGAGTTTATTGATGCAAAGTTTAGTTATTAGTGAGAATTGGACCCTAAACTAAAGTGTGACCAAATACAATTAATTTATCTTAAGATTAATATTCAACAATGAATGAGAGATGCGCATTTAAACACTGAACACATTTTTGCCACACTCTCATGACATCGACTAATAATTTATACATCAAAACACAGTAAAATATATCGTTCAAAACATATTTTTCTCTCTCATGCTCACCAAGGATACATTTATTTGATCAAAAAGGCAGTAAAAACTGTATTATTGTGAAATATTATTAACATTTAAATAACTATTTTATATTTGAATGCATGTAATTTGAATTTTCATCATCATTACTCCAGTCTTCAGTGTCACATGATCCTTCAGAAATCATTCTAATATGATGATTTGATGCTCAAGAAACATTTCTGATTATTATCAATTTATTCATAATTTTAAATCAGAATTCTTTGATGTATAGAAAGTTCATTGTTTTGTAAGTGTAAAAGTCTTCACTGTCACTTTTGATGAATTTAATGCATCCTTGTGGATTAAAAGTATAATTTTCTTCACAAAAAATACTTTGGTGACACTTTACAATAATGTCTTATTTGTTATAACATTATTTAATGTATTAACAATGAGCAATACATTTGTTACAGTATTTATTCATCTTTGTTAATACAAATACAGATGTTCATTGTTTGTTCATGTTAGTTCACAGTGCATTATCTAATGTTAAGAAATACAATATTTGATTTTAATAATGTATTAGTAAATGTTGAAATTAATATTAACTAAGGTTATTTAATGCTGTAGAAGTATTGTTCATTCTTAGTTCATGCTAACTAAGGTAGTTAACTAATGAACCTTATTGTAAAGTGGGTTACACTTTATTTTGAGGTGTCATTGTTACAGTGTAATTATATATTTAAGTACTGAGTAATATTAAGCAACTACATATAGGCTACTTACTATAGTATTAGGATTTGGTTGAGGGTTATTGCATGTAATTATGCATCATTTACTGTTATTACTATGGTAAGAACATGTAACATATTTTTGTACTGATTTTGCATAAATATTTTCAATCATGGTTTTCTCTGGTTCTCCAGCTTTTCAATATGATCTTTCTTGATATCTTTGATAACTGAAACGACAGCAGCGTCAGCTAAACGTCCCGTGCTTTTGAGGAAAGACGCCTCTCTTTTGCATCCGGAGCCTCCATGAGGAAAAGGAGGATTCTGTGTTGTGAACGGCATTGAGCTTGTCCAGTGTTAATGCCGGCTGACAGACCCGAGATTAAAGCTGGGCAGAAGGTGTCCGAGCCGGGCCTGTCTATCGATGACGGCTCGGGAGGTAATGACATAGGCTTTAGTGCAGGTCAGGAGGATCAGCTAATGAAGACTTATGTGTGGAGGAGAGGAAAGCATTACTTCAGATCAATGCCGGCTAAGACCGAGCGCCTGATAACCTTGGTTCAGAATTAGCCGGAGGACCGTAAATCGTGAGCGGAAACGCCTCATGCAAAACACGCCGCTTTACACAGACTCACACACTCTCTCCAAGTCCTCTGCTGGACAAGTGCTGTCGATATTGAAATAAGCCTGAGCAATTTGTTTTAAGAGGATGATACAGGGGAGGATGGAATTAACGAGGAGAGTCTCCTGTGTGTACGTGGATGTGCTTCTTCATCGATGCATGCGGGCGATGGACACGAGATCTCGAGCAGAGTCAGCAATCTCCTGCGGTGGGACATGCTGGAGTTCATTTAATACTACTTTTTAATACTTCCTCTTCTATATGAAAGTCAGTAATTCTCACACTGCAGTATCAAGGGAAGTGCAAAAAGCGATCAAATTAAATAAATATGATAGATGCTTTCCTTTAGACTCTACACTCCGTGGTCTCAAAAACTAGGCATATTTAGATACTTAAATTTATTTATTTCATTGTAAAACTAATGTATATGTTTTAGTGGATGTATTAAGAGTAACACTTTATTTTAAGGTGACGTGCTTACACTAAATACACTTACTGTAAATTATGCACAATTACAAGTAACTAACCTTAAACCAAACCCTAACCATAACTCTTTAATACATACATTTAGTTAAAGGGATATTTCACCGCTGGAAAGATGAATGTGTATTTAAATTGGGTCATTTATGTAGTAGAAATGTGAAATTATTTTAGAAGTTGGTGCCTTCTAGACTGAGAAAAGCCAGATATTGTATGTTTGGCTCATGTGGATGAAAGACTACAACTCCCAGAATGCACTTGCTTCACTGCCCTATGAGGCCACTCCCAAGCCACGCCTACCGGTTACAGAGGGCAGTATTGGGAGAAATGATACAACTAGGCTACTAGTGGACTCGAAATTGAAAAGACGCTGTTTTATCGTGAGATCCCCCTATGGGCGGGTTGAAGACATGCGGGACGAGCTCCTCCTACTGGCTGTAGTCTCTCGCCCCTTTGGACAAAAAAGCCTCTGATGCTAAATGACGAGTTTTGCGTCATCTGAGGTTTTTTTCCAGACACACAATACAGAAATCTCTCGTCTCAGGGGGACATGAGGGAGGGAAGCACGGTCACTCGAGAATACTACCGGGTTTCTACTGATACAAAGCTTAATGCTAATCTGTGAAGTATCCCTTTAATTGTACTTGTCATAAATAAATAAATTGTCATAAATCTTTTCCGTGGCCTCATGGGCTGCGTCCAAAATCGCATATTCTCTTGAGTAGGTACTTATTTTGAATAAGTAATAACTTCATGACCACTAAAATAGTATGTTTTATACATTTATTGTAATCTGGACGCACTACATCCGCACGTTATCATTATCATGTGACCCGTCTCGTCACTGTCATTCATAAACCCGGAAGTAGTAGATCATCCGGGTTTTCTCATCTACTCTTTTATGAGTACTGTGTGAATTCAGACATACTTATTTTGTCACATACTGTTTTTCGCCTAGAATATAGTATGTGATTTTAGATGCATCAGATACGCACTTCAGAACCTTTTTTCCTATTTTTTTTTTTATTAATACTGTGAATTTGATCAAACTACGATTTTAACAAGGGGTGTTTCACCTACTATGTAGTAGGGAAGTATGCAATTTCAGATGCACAGTTGCTTTTTTACTGAATGAATCAGTGTTGATAAGCAAACTATCGCTCATAAAGACCACCTTTGTCGCCACCTACTGGTGTAACGAAGTAAACCTGCAGAAACAGACGCTGAAAAAGTATTTGCATTTCTCAAGCAAATTTAAGTATGTTATAAACATGTTATAAACATGAGTAGTGGTTTTGGAGAATCCTGTACTACTGGTTGGGTTCAGGGTAACAAGAACAGAAATGTTTGCTGGTAAAGCCACACAGTTATGAGCTCATATAGTTATAATGTAAACATTACAGCAGGAAAACACATCTGCATGTGTTCATGTTTTTACCGCCGCTCAGCCAGTGATATTCGAGGATCCTCCACTTAAAGGGTTAGTTCACCCAAAAATGAAAATTCTGTCAGTAATTACTCTCCCTCATGTTGTTCCAACCCCGTAAGACTTTCGTTCATCTTCAGAACACAAATTAAGACATTTTTGATTAAATCTGAGAGCTGGATCACTCCTCCATAGGCTTCTAGGGGATTGAAACTTGCTGTCCAGAAAAGTAGTGTAACGTAGTGTAACAGTGCAGTGCTTCTGGGTTGTACATCAGAACGCAGGCTCACTATTGGCCGACGCTGGTCATGTGTGTGATGCCACTGTTCTGACGTACAACCCAGAAGCGCGGCGCTGTTACACTACGTGAACTCACACAGAGAAACACAGAAGAACTTCAATAGTTGAATAAAGTCGTTATTTTTGTTTGTTTTTTTGCGCACAAAAAGTATTCTCGTCGCTTGATAAATGTATGGTTGAGCCACTGTAGTCACTTGGACTATTTAAAACATTGTCTTTACTAACTTTCTCCACCGGCAAGTTTCAATTACATAGAAGCCTATGAAGGAGTGATCCAGCTCTCAGATTTAATCAAAAATATCTTAATTTGTGTTCTGAAGATGAACGAAAGTCTTACGGGGTTGGACCAACATGAGGGAGAGTAATTACTGACAGAATTTTCATTTTTGGGTGAACTAACCCTTTAAATAAATCCACTTGCTTTGGATATTTGATCTAATGCAGTGACATTCATTCCCTTCAGTCACACACTCTCCGCAGACATTATTCATTCACACAGACACTCGGAAGACTCTCTGAAGACCTCAGGTCGTCTGTAGTCCATCAGTCTGCCACAGGTCTGATGGAAGAGAGCAGCGTTTCATCGATAGTGAGGAGAGGTGAATGATCCAGGCCTCACCTTGCCTCTCTCTTTGCATGTGGAGATTTCTTGCTTTCTTCTATTCTTGCTGCTTTCTCTCACATGTATGCGCATATATAGAATATCTCTCTTCCTTCCATTACCATCTACTTTTTTTCAATCACACGCACATTACCATGGAAACTGCAAAACTCTAAGCTCAGAGGGTCTGGAGGTTGTTGAGTGTGAGTGATGTGAAGCCAGCCCCCTCACATCTGAATATCCCAAAACCTGCAAACTATTGATTGCTAGGCGAGAGAGCGGGCCTGTGATCTAATGGGCAAAGGAAACCATGGTTACGCATGTTTAAACGAAATCTTTGTACTCAAGGTTACAGATACGGCCACGGGGGAGAGATACCGACTGAATATCTGCACAATATGAGAGTTTTTCTCAGGTCAGGACATCACAGCAGAGGAAATCTTTGTATTATATATTCAGTTAGAGAGTTGGGAGTGTAATTTGCGGCTCTAGCCCATGCAGTATGAATCAATTTAGGACCATGAACGACCTCTTTTAGATACACATGTATTAGAGTTGCACTAAAGTGACTTGCATGTTAATATGCTCTTTTTAAAGCCCCACTGAAGTGTCTTGGAACGGGCAGCTTTTGTTTGATGAGTTGACGTAATTTTCACTGAAACGGGAAGCTAAGGCGGGACATATTGAATGGCTCCTCTCCCTTTTCAAAATAGCCAATAGCGTTTAGTTTACCCCACAGACTAGTCGTACTTGACGGCACCATGGAAGCGAATCCAAGCGCTGATAATACGCTGGAATCAATAGTAGATTGATTGCCATTGTAAATAAGAACTTGTTCTTAATGACTTGCCTGTAAAAATAAAGGTAAAAAAAAAGAAAGAAAAAAAGACGTGTGAATAAATTATTGCCATTTCATTCTTAACCAACGGAAAACAGGATAAAACTTGAGCGTTTGAGCAACCGAACACACGTCTCCAAACCATATTGCTCCGTGTCAACACTCGCATCAGTCAGGTGGTATTTATAGCAAAGGGGGCGGAGCTTTAGATTCTAGAGAGCATTTGATTGGACAGAAGATGTGATGAGAAGCGTTGACGTCATAAAAAGCCGTGATCCATTTGAGCGGAAGTGAGAGACTGTAAGTTTTGAATGCTTATATCTCCTAAATGAAATGTGAATTTTGTTATTGTTTTGGAACACACCAGCTTATTCATAACCTTAAGGCTAACATATTCATACTAAAAGCTAAAAAACGTAAATTTTGATTTCAGGGGGCCTTTAAATTTCACATTTTATAGCAACGTTTTATAACAATGGTAAAGGCCTAACAAAAAAGGCCTTCTGTTTTGCATCCTTGATAGATTTAAAGGGGACCTATTATGCTTTTTCAAGCTCAAACTGCAACATTACACAAAAAAACCCATCATAAAACCCCTTTAAAACACAGCCTTTTTCATAAACATATTATATTATCAGCATAACAATTAAAACTTCAATCTCTGACTTCAAATAAAGTAAAAATAAAATTCGACTTTGCGAATGAAACGTCATCTAAACCTCAAAGACAACATAAGATATACCTGTGATTGACAGTGATTGACAGGTCAAGGCCAGCATCAGCCTGGGTTACGGTGGCCATAGCAGAGCTTGATGAATGGCTTTCAGACGAGTTTTCTCCTATAGATTTAAGTTTAAGGCTTTAAGGACACGTTTGAGTCACCAGCCACCAACATGTGCAACACTTTTCATTATCCGTTTCCCTCTGTTGCTCGCCCTCCCCCTCCTCGGCTTTGAAGACTTCTTGTTGCAAGGCTTGACAGTGCTTCCTCATGAATCTGGACTAATTGGATCCCACCTCCATGAAAGGCTGGTTGAGGAGATGTGATGGAGAAGGTGGGAGGAACAGTCGGATGACAGAGTGGGCGACCAGAGCAGGAGGCAGTGGGCGTTCGGCATTACGCTACTCCTCTCAAAGTCACTGAACGCAGACATTAACTGTTCGCAGAACTTTCTTTGATGCTTGTGTCTGCCTTGTGTCCGATTTCAGTGCTAAACACTGTGGTGATGATGATAAACTGCAAAATCAAGGTTTTAATACCTCAAAGTGTTTTTGAGAAATGTATTTACGTGATTTTTTTTAATCTACAAAATAGATTAAATGACCAATTTTAGTTTCCCAGAACATTAGTATTAGGTTCCCAGAATGTGTGTTTTTTTTGTTTTGTTTTTTTTTGGTTCCCAGAATGTTCCCAGAAAGTAGTATTTGGTTCCCATATAGTTTTTGGTTCCCAGAATGTTCCCAAAATGTTAGTTTTTGGTTCCCAGAATGTTCCCAAAATATTACTTTTTGGTTCCCAGAATGTTCCCAAAATGTTTGGTATTTGGTTCCCATATAGTTTTTGGTTCCCAGAATGTTCTCAAAATGTTAGTTTTTGTTTCCCAGAATATTCTCAAAATATTACTTTTTGATTCCCAGAATGTTCCCAAAATGTTAGTTTTTTTCCCCCAGAATGTTCTCAAAATATTACTTTTTGGTTCCCAGAATGTTCCCAAAATGTTAGTTTTTGGTTCCCAGAATGTTCCCAAAATATTACTTTTTGGTTCCCAGAATTTTCCCAAAATGTTTGGTATTTGGTTCCCATATAGTTTTTGGTTCCCAGAATGTTCTCGAAATGTTAGTTTTTGTTTCCCAGAATGTTCTCAAAATATGACTTTTTGGTTCCCAGAATGTTCCCAAAATTTTTGTTTTTGATTCTCAGAATGCTCCCAGAACGTAGTATTTGGTTCCCATATAGTTTTTGGTTCCCAGAATGTTCTCAAAATGTTAGTTTTTGGTTCCCAGAATGTACGTTTTTGATTCCCACAACGTTAGTTTTTGATTCCCAGAATGTTAGTTTTTGTTTCCCAGAATGTTCTCAAAATGTTAGTTTTGGTTCCCAGAATGTAAGTTTTTGATTTTTTGATTCCCAAAATGGAATTGGTTGGTTGGTTCCCAAAATGTTCCCAAAATATTACTTTTTGGTTCCCAGAACATTAGTTTTTGGTTCCCATAATGTTCCCAAAATGTTCCCAAAATGTTATTTTTTGGTTCCCAGAGCGTTATTTTTTTAAGGTTATTTTTGGGTTCCCAGGAAAAGTTTTCTTAAGGAAATAGAACGTTTGTTTTTGTTTAACGTTATATTAACGTTTCCTTAACGTTATTATAACATTCCCAGTAATCAGCCAGTAATCATCAGCACCCCTGTGGCCCAGTATAAGCGGGATGGAAGATTGATGTATGGACGCCTATAAATATTATACAAAACATAATCTTGTTTAATTAATAGAAACAGTCCAAGCACATCAACCAAGATTAAATAAGATTACATTTGTCCATTAATATGTAAGATTTACTAGATTTCATGGCGTACCCAGATTTGACAATTCTTCAGCACCAAAAAACAATGACAATCTATGGGTTTTAAAACATGAAATGTATTCAGATATTAAAAAAATGAGTAAACAATTATTTAGTTGATTAAGGTTTACAAGTACAGTTGTATGCATCTTTTTAAAATTTATTTAATCTGTCTCCCAATGTCATTCGCCTCCAGTTATTCGTTCCAGTTCCAGTTTTATCAGTAAATGTGTGTAGGGGTGCTGGGGTTTCTTTGGGATCAGAGAAGCACCGCCGCTCCTGAAACACCCGAACCGATGGAGTGTTTCTGGGATCCGTCAACGTTATTCCCACTTTATGATTTCCATGATGCCAGCATGAGCTTGTGTACAACAGGCTCCATAGAGGACCGTAAAACGTGTGTCATTTCGTGGCTGTAACTTGTGAAGAAAACGCCGCTGGAATGATGAGGTGTCACGTAGCATGAGGTCCCATAAAGTAAACGATTGCAATTACTCCTTCATATTTGATGTTGACATGCTGAAAATGATTTTCAAGCACTAAATCTGGAAATGTCCTTGAAAAATATTTCGACTGGTTTTAATGGATTTGGGCTGTTTTAATGCATTATACAGTAGTCACTGAATCTGTGGTCTGTCAAGTTACAATTGTGGCTTGTTCATAAATAAATACATGTTTGTAATATGCTTTAAAGCATAAATTTGCAGCATGTCTGGCTATACTTTTATGTAAATTTATTTAATTTTTTGGGTCAAAATGTGTTTAAAGGATAATTCCGGTGCACTTTGAGTCTCTTTTCTGGTTTGTTCTGGATGAGGTAGAGTGGTGGACACAGAGATGTTGATGATGGGTCCTGTCTCGACTTTTTGACTGGTTTAGAATCGCCTTTGACCGCTTCAGAGTGGCTGTCTACGGGCACAAACATGTCCTTAAAACAACCCTTAACGTTCGCTTTCAAAACTGTGCAACTCACCGAGTGGTTAGTGGTGTTCGTTGATGATTTAAAAACAAATATATCGGCGCAATGTATGATTTCAATCCGTGTTATTTGCTATAGTGGAACTATTTATTCAGATACCTCACATTCGCGTATAAACTTCCGCTCGATATTTGAGTCTGAAGCGTCTTTTCCGTTTCCGGTAGCGCAGTAATATCAACGAGCAATGAGTCCTCCAACAGAAATCAATGGGATTTTACAAAATGCCAAATAAAACACGACAGAAACTGTATTTCGCTACGCTGTCGCTACTTGTTTTTAATCATCAACGAACACCACTAACCACTCGGTGAGTTGCACAGTTTTGAAAACGTTAAGGGTTGTTTTAAGGGCATGTTCGTGCCCGTAGACAGCCACTCTGAAGCGGTCAAAGGCGATTCTAAACCAGTCAAAAAGTCGAGACAGGACCCATCGTCAACATCTCTGTGTCCACCACTCTAGTTCATCCAGAACAAACCAGAAAAGAGACTCAAAGTGCTAAATTATCCTTTAAGTCTATTTTGCTCTTTATTTTGTCAGTTTAAAATGCCTGTCACACAACCAAACGTTATTTCTGTGTTTAAATGTTTTTTATTTGGTATTTCAGCAGAAGATCATTTGTAACTACACTTTTTTTTTGCAAACAAATAAAACTGACAACCTAACAAAAATGCATAAAAAAAACAAAAAAAAACACACACCTCCAAACCCACCCAAACGTTATTTCCTCACATTATTTAGTATGTAGTTTTTTTCAAGCACAAGCTGGTTCAGAAATACGCGACTTGTCTTGTAGAGTGGAGGTTAACTATTTGGACAGCAGAAACAAGCCAGAAATCACAAAGGCAGTTTATGGAGAGACTTGCGTCGTCTTATTGGTCCTCGGCCAGGAATGAACAAAGTTATTTTAACTTCTCATTATGATGCGATAATTAGACACCAATTCGGGAGCGAGAGATGGAAAACTGTTCCCAGCCCTCCTCCTCCCCCTCCTCCTACGCAGGGCAGTATATATATATATTTTTTCAAAATAGACTTTTTCCTCTGTGCATGTTTACTTTATGCATGCATGAATGGTAGGCTTTAATATCATTGTTTATAATCATGCCTGCAGAAAGTCCACTTAACTGAGGCTTTGAATGATTTGTGTCTGAATGGCGAACCCATAATGTGGGACGGCCCGTGATGATTGGTCCTCTGTTCTGGCATCTGCTCTCTACGGTCTTATCTGATGTGGATTTCTATGGAGCCTTTCATAATTTACTCTGCTGATTTCCTCAAAGATGACTACTGGCATATGAAGCGTGTTTTTAAGTATAGAACGGTCTTGTGTGCTATGTTTATACTGCTATATATTTTAATTGTCCCAACCTTGAGAGAGAAATCAATTAAATGTGGACTGTGGAATGGCACAAATATGTATAAGGGAAAGCATCAAAGATAGACTGTAAATGAAAAGACCCTGTATTGAGTTTGTCACATTATTATCGAAACAATGGTTTGATGTATATTTAAAATTTTGACTGTTTTGTGGATTATTTTGTGTTTCAATTTAGCCGGAAAGCCAATAGGTTGTGAAACGGCAGGTTCCAATTTTGTGACAATGTATTCCGCTATTGGGGCATGTTGTCACACACCCCAATGGTGGAAATGTTCAAAAGCTTAAAGTCCCCCTGCAGTGAAAATCAAGCATGTCTATGTGGTGTTTTTAATATGCTTTAAGATAAACCATGTGTAAATTCATAAGTCGACAGCATTGCTGAGTATTTTCTCCTTAAAACTGCAGTGAACCAAAGACAGTCTCAAAAACACACTTTGAAATCGCTGGTGTTTCTGACGTCACAAACTACCTTGTAACCAATCAGATCAACGTGTGATCGTCAACCAGTGGATCTCTGAGCTGAGTGAGTGAGTGGAGGCGGGGCTCATTTGCATATTCATAGAACCGCGCATACTAAATGAGGCAAGGGTGTCGAGTTACATTCAAGATATTTTAAGGCATGAAGGAAGAAACATTTAAATATGTAATTCTGGTGAGTTTTAAGGGATAAAATGATTGACAGGGGGACTTTAAAGCAAGACTTTGAGGTATGTGGCTATATAGAAATTGATGTTACAAAATAAACCAACCCTGAGTAAAAAGTGTGACAATTATTCTGGTCTCCTCTTTAATGCCTATATCTAAAGAGCCATTAAAATCCATTTATGAGAAAACCTGTGTATTGCGGTTAACAGGAGTGAGTTTAGGTGTTGGCCATCAGACTGTTGTGATCTTCAGCCCAGAGACTGCTAATGTCAGCTCTTCTCTCAGCTTTATTCACAGAAAACTGCCCTCTTTCTCTCACTCTCTTATTCTGCCTGTCCTCGTGTTGGTGGATAATTTATCAGCTTCTCAACCAGAAAAACCTATGTAAACATAAACTCGACTTCACAGCCCAAAAACTCTACATTTGCTTCATGAGGGCAATCACCAGAAGCATAATAAGAGATCTTTATTGTTATAAGGATTCTGGCAATGTAATGTTTTTAAATATGAAACCCCCTCAGAAGGTTTAGCATGAGGGCATTAAAGTGTGTGTTAGAGGAAATTTTGTTTATTTGAGTTTAGTCTGATCTCTTTGTTTATCAAAAGGGAATAAAATCCCATTTTTCTACTGCATAAGCAGCACTACTATATTTTTCAGTGCACATAACTGATGGACAAGTTTGGATTTACCTGCATATCTCGTCTTAGAATAGAGATAAACACAGGTTGCTTAGACAAATGACACACAAACAAGTCTGTCTTTATTGAACACATGCTGTAAATCCATATTAATGCATGTTTTTACAACCCAGGCTCATGAAAAATACATGCATGTGGCGACATTTCTGAAAACAAGATATTCACTGCGTTTCAAGATGATGTTCTAATGATGTTGTTTATATTTGATTTAGATTTTGAATGGATTTCCAGGAACTCATTATACTTGCCAAACAAGGACTCACGACTTTAATCTTTACATTTGACTCCTCTCTTTCCCTTTTCCTCTCTTTTTCAGCTCTCACCATCTATGGCCTTGTGAACAGGGTGATTATCACCTTGACCCTGCGGTCAGAAGCTTTTGAGCGGGTTCCCTCTCTTACCTGAGTGCAGAATGAATAAAAGATTGTACAAGGTCACCCTATAGAATACAGATGAATCTGCTTCACACATATACGCTTCCTCATCAATTTACCAACCTCCACTATTGGATAAAATGAAGGAATGCTGGCCAGAGCCATTTGCTAATCACAGGTTTATTTTGCACTGATGAAACCAATGTGACTTGTGTTGATGAAAGTGAATTCAATCTTTTCCAGCGCCTTACAACATGAGTGTAGTTGATTGCGCCGATAACGTTTGTAAAACCCGAGCTCCCTGCAAATTGCTTTTCTGGATTGTGACTGTTGCATTCAGTGACATCTTTTAGTTCAGTTAACTGGCTCACTAAACTTCACTGTCAAAAGATTGGTTGTCCAAATCAGGGTACTGTAGGTTTTTATAAATCCTGATGCATGTTCTGGAAACGGTGCACGCATGTTTAAAAGCCCTTTTTGTGCTTTTATGTTCACGGCAGCATTCGATTTTCTAAGCTAGCTGACAATATGAAGCATGCACAGCACAGCCACACAGGAGCTCGTGAAAGTACATGAGGTGAAGAAAAACAAGTCCACTACAGTTCTGGCCATTAGCCTAGTCATAAAATCTAGCACGATACCGCAATATAATGAGACGACGACATCAGTAGTCCAGTCGGCATCCTACAGATCTCAACATTTTTAGTTTTGCATGGATTAACGCCAAGGTAGCACTGAAACAAAAGAGGAGTTTGCCTCAGGTAATTTCCTTGCAGTTTCTTTCAGGCGCTTCACAACTGCAAACCCTCAGGCTTTGGCACTGCAAAGCCAAGGAACATGTTTCTCATTATCAACAAAAACAAAACCGAGAAACCATATGTCAAAACAAGCAGGCTTTTTGTTCGTCTAAACAGCTCTGACAGAGCAACCACGACAAATGGAGGAGAAAAGAGGAGGGAACTGTTAATCGAGATAAATGCACTGCATAGAGCTAAAGAGGTCCAGCATTGCTTTTTAAGAGAATTGAATTACTCTGCACTGAGATGTATGGCTTTTATAGCAGATCCGAAATGAACGGTTTTATTTTTTATAAAAGTTGGTTTTTATTTGATTGCTGAAATGTGTTTTAGATGAGTCTTAAATATTAAATTAATGTTATGCAATGCTTCCAAAAATATATTAAATATTAATATTATGGTTATATATATATATACAGTGCATTTTATATTCTGTAGCCTAATACTGATGATTCCTAAAATTGTTTACAATATATTTAAACCAAATTAGTAGCCTATGTAGGCTATGCTACACTCAAACCTGAAATCACTGAAATAACTGTCTTTGATTATAATCTTATTAATAAGATTGCCCTTTGAGACAGACCTATTGTGATCTATAAACGATCAAATAAAAAAAAACCGTCAGATTCACGAATCAGCAGATTTCTGAAACGTTTTCCACCTGTCAATCATTTTACGCGTTCACAATCCATATATGGGAAGCCGGATACTGAGAGCGCGCGATACATGAATGGTTTGAAAGAGTTTTCAGAGGGAACGAAACGTTCACTTCACATCCTAAAAGGATTAGGAGGACCAAAAAGCGACGGACACAAGAGAAGAGGGACATTGGTAAAGCTTTTCAGCGCTGGAAGAAGAACTGAGAGCTGCGAAACGCTTGAAAAAAGAAGCCGAAATGCTTGACAGGTAAATAAACTGTTGTAGAAAAAGGGCGTGTCTAACGGCTAGCGGAAGTCCTCGAACGTAACATCGCTTTCAGTACATGCCAATCTATTGAATCAAAACAGCACTTACAGTACTTTACCTGAGTCCAGAGAGCTTTCCCAGAGCACCAGGCCCGAGACACTAAGCTTTTATATAGACCGTTATAGTCTATACTTTTAGTCCTTCCTTCTATCTGCCCACACACTTTAACCATGAACCACTGGGACAAGAGTTGAGCTTTCAATTCCAGCCTTTCTGTCAGTTTTAAATAACAAGCTGGCCTCAACAAATGGAAACCCCTCAACTTGCATTTATTCTCTTGCCTTTGCACTGTCCTTTCACAAAATCCCATTTTCAGAAAAAAAGGCAAAAAAGTTGCATTGGAAAATAATTGACTGCTGGCAAATAAACTGGTGAACAAGGTTGCAGAGCCCATAAAATACATTGACGAGGGTAAATAGCGTGTTACTTCTCTATTGCCCTGGTCCTTGTGATGAAGTATACAGATTTGCAATTTCCACAGGCAAAGACAAGCCCAATAAACCTCATAATAACATGCAGGGTTAACAGAGCTGTTGTTTTCACCTAGCCAGCCATGGCTATAAATATGTGTTTAAACTAGCTGAAGATGGTTACGCGTGTGGTTTATTTATGGGCCTTTGTTTTCGCTTTATGGCTGTCTGTTAAGTTTATATTTTCCTAAGCTCAATGCCAAATCAATAGTCACATATTGAAAGCATAGATCTTTGGAATAACTCGCTGAATCTCTTCTGAAATGTGAATGTGTGACAAATTTCATTACCAGTTTCAATAGTGAAAACACCAGGGTTGTTGATTCGGGGATGCGAGTCGTTCATCAGGATACGTTTGTTAGAGGCAAACAAAACTTAAAGGGTTATTCACCCCAAAATAATTATCCCATAATTTACTCACCCTCAAGTCATCCTAGGTGTATATGACTTTCTTCTTTCAGCCAAACACAATCTGAGTTATATTATAAAATATCCTGGCTCTTCCCAGCTTTATAATGAGAGTGAATGGTACCTGAGATTGTGAAGCCCAAAGAAGTGCATCCATCCATCATAACAGTAATCCATACGACTCCAGGGGGTTAATAAAGGCCTTCTGAAGCGAGAATATCCATATTTATAACTTCATAATCTATAATCACTGGCTTCCAGTAACGCCATACACCTCTGTGACCTCTGACCCGACGTATGATGTAGGATGTAGGAGTAGCATAAGCTCAGGTGAGAGTAGAAACTCAAACTCAAGCTCCTCCCACATTTCTCTTTAAAGGAACACTCCACCGTTCTTTTCATATTAAACTATGTTATTCCCTTAACTAAGACGAGTTGATACATACCTCTCTCGTCTCAGTGCGTGCACTCAATCGCTCTGGTGCGCGGCCACACTTTGATAGCACTTAGTTTAGCCCAGTTCATTCATTAGGGACCAAACATAGATGAAGTTAGAAGCGACCAAACACCTCCACGTTTTCCCTATTTAAACACAGTTACACGTGTAGTTACACGACCAAGTATGGTGACACAAAATAAAACGTGGCGCTTTTCTAAGCGGGTAAAAAGGATAACTATAATGTATGGCGGAATAGCACTTGGGAGCACTTCGACTCTACCCGCTTAGAAAAGCGCCACGTTTTATTTTGTGTCACCATACTTGGTCGTGTAACTACACGTGTAACTGTGTTTAAATAGGGAAAACGTGGAGGTGTTTGGTCACTTCTAACTTCATCTCTGTTTGGGTCCTAATGAATGAACTGGGCTAAGCTAAGTGCTATCAGTGTCGCCGCGCACCAGAGCGATTGAGTGCACGCACTGAGACGAGAGAGGTATGTATCAACTCGTCTTAGTTAAGGGAATAATAGTTTAATATGAAAAAACGGTGGAGTGTTCCTTTAAAAATGGTCGTTTTAGACTTCTTATTCATAACCGGTGTTTTGTTTTTGCTCGATTCTCTGTGCTTCCGCGTTCGCCAGTACGTCATGCGTCAGGTCAGAGGTCACTCTTCCACCAGATCTCGACTCGCGTACAGCAGTTACCGGTGATTATAGTTTATAAAGTTATAAATATGGATATTTTTCTCACAAAAACACATGGTTTCGCTTCAGAAGGCCTTTATTAACACCTGGAGTCGTATGGATTACTGTTATGATGGATGGATGCGCTTCTTTGGGCTTCAAAATCTCAGGGACCATTCACTTCCATTATAAAGCTGGGAAGAGCCAGGATATTTTTTAAATATAACTCCGATTGTGTTTGGCTGAAATAAGAAAGTCATACACCAAGGATGGCTTGAGGGTGAGTAAATTATGGGATACTTTTGAGTGAATAACCCTTTAAGCTTTTTACAGTGATCCTGACGTGAACCAAGACGTCTCTGATCCGCTGATAATAAACAATGGTGAGTATGAGTGTGTATTTAGAAAGGCAGCAACAGTGTGATGGCTCTGGGCTTGGAGACGTGTTTATTTACTTAAGCGACGTGTGTATATTTGGCTCGGTCGGATTGTTCTCTCTGAGGTAGCGTCTCTGTGTGAGAGGGTTTGCCTGCTTCTGCTTCAGGACCCTGCTGATAATACAGGGCTGCCCTGTCACTGCCCGATGAAAAGCGACCCCAGAAACTCTGCTAACACCATGCTGTGACCAATTTAAAACACAGAGGCAGTCTCTAAAAACACAAGACACACACAAAGTGATAGTGTTTCTAGGATTGTAGAAGGCCATCTGTCTTCTGTCTTTTTTCTTGGAGGAAACCTTAATATTACATTTGACTTTTTCAGCATATTCATGTTCCCTTAAAAGAAGGTACTGGTCTCACATGATAATACTACAGGTATGGCACTTATGACACTAAAATTCATATACGTGATATTCCAAGAATACTGTGGTATGTTATTGTAATACAAGAATCCATAGTATGGCCCAAAAATGTTGTACACTTAAAAAATGTACATATTTTTTATACATATATACATATACATAATAATATACATATTATTTGTTTTAAAGAAATATGGTAGAAGCACGCCTTTTGAGAAAAAAACAAACAAACACTTTATAAGTATTTATAATCAATAAAAAAAGAAAAAGAAATATATATACTACTGTTAAAAAGGTTTGAGGTCAGTAAGAAGTTTTTGAAAGAAGTCTCTTGTACTCGCCAAGACTGCAATTATTTGACCAAAAATACATTTAAAAAAGTGAAATATTATTAAAATTTAAAACAACAGTTTTTAATTTGAAAATATTATAAAATGTAATTTATTCCTGTGATCAAAGCTGAATTTTCAGCATCATTACTCCAGTCTTCAGTGTCACATGATCCTTCAGAAATCATTCTAATATGATGATTTGAAGCTCAAGATTTTATTATTATCAATGTTGAACAGCATTCATTTCAAAATAGATTTTTTGCAACATTATGAATGTCTTTATTGTCGCTTTCGATCAATTTAATGCATCTATGTTTAAATAAAAGTATTAATTTCTTAAAAAGAAAAAATCCTACTGACCCCAAACCTTTTGAACGGGAGTGTTATGTTTTTCAAAAGTAAGACAAAATCTGTCAAGACATGTTTTTAAATGTCAGTGTAGTTAATGAGAGAAACTACACACCTGAAGTAACTCTGCCTGGACACTTGTGCGAATTTGATGAAGTCAAGTCCAAGAAGTTCAAGTTCAAGAAAAAAATAAGTCATTTTTTATGCAAGTCTTTAAGCAAGTCTTTATGCAAGTCTTTATATTGCATAAAAGCTCATTGTTGTTACAGTGCTGTGGTAGTACAACAGCACAGTGATGAAATCAGATGGCGAGACTGAACGATTAATACGTGCATATGCTTAAAAATATGATTTTGATGGTGAATTAAGCCCATAAAAATCACAGTTGATTTAAAATAACCAGAAAAGCATCACTTTTTTCATTTTTTTTTTTTTTTTGCAGATAACTGGATATTTAGTATCCGAGGCCGTGAAATCCACACATTTTAAGTGCATGTTTAATGCGTCTAAATACAGTCCTGTTAAATGAATGCTTTCTACAAAATATCCTTCTTTGTTCAAAAGGCTCACATCTGCAGAGGCACTGAAAGCTCTTCAGCATCCGATTGCAAACGTCGCCTCTCAACCCAACGCCGTTGTCTTGACTTGAGCCTGTTAATATGATGCGATGATTTTATTAATGCATCCGAAACCTGTTGCCCACATGTTACATATATGTGAACTCAATCCTCAAATCAAAACCAGCTGCTGCTGCGACCGTTAAAAAAAAAGCGAACTGAATAGTAGTACAGTTGTCTACGCCGGATAGAATAATATGTTTATTATACTGGCAATGGAGTGCCATTGCCAGGAAATACATAATATATACAGCGATGTATAGGAATATATTACTCATCCCTAGTGTGTGGTGTGGGCCTCCACAGGTAATGGATCCAGCACATGGGTTTGGACACACTCCTGCGTCCCTTCATCACAGATTGAGTGATGAACCCCCCCGACTGTAAGTGCATTACAGACCCGACTCTCCATCTAAGATCACCGTAGTTAGTCCTTTCAGAAGGGGTTTCTTTCTCTCCTAAACACAGAACTGCATGTTGCTCATTTATTTCGGCTGCTGCTGCTGTCCTATGAGGAAAACATAGGAACATGCCAGTGAGCAATGTGATTAGGCTCGGTCCAACCTGAGAGATTGTTATTTTTGCGTTCGTGCCAGAGTATATAAAAGCACTGCTTGTACATTATATGATATGCTAGAGCTCAGCGTCTCTGACAAGGGGAAAAAATGTAGGGCTGTTTTGGATACGGTGTGTTATAGCCACTGTTCCATTTTAATGATTTGGGCTTTGCTCCACCGCCGGGACGCAGAACTTCACACTGACAGACAGTATATCTAAATTCTCATTATGTCCTTTTTTTTTTTTTACATGCTGCTTTTATTGCATGCTGTAATTTTAGCAGTTTTTTGTGCACATTTAACGCTTTTGTTGAATTATAAAATTTTTTTTTTTTTTTTTAGCTTGATACTTAATCACGCTTTAGCAACCGCAAACATTTTAAGAGGCAATATTTCACCCGTGTGCCTAAAAAAATCTATCGTTGATGCAAAGGACTGGTTGAGACATAATGCACCGTCATTACTCATCACCGGTGAAAAGAACAAATAAAGTGCATGCAAGATGAATCAAAAACACATGAATCAACAATTTATTACAATCTCATTTCTGGGGCTGATTGCAATCAGATGATGTCGTGTACGTTTCAGTTGATTGCTTTATATGTATCATTCGGGTCTCCTCTAGTCTGGAGCCTATCATGATGTTTTTGCGTGTGTTATTGGGTGTAGTGCACAATAATAGCTTTGTATTATCATAACTCTGTGTACAAATCAGTGCTCGAGAGAGGGAAGTCAGTGGAGAGTGCTTATGGTAAAATGCATTCGCCTGAATCATGGACGAATTCAAACACATTCAGTCAGGAAAGTAAATAAACAGAGCCACTAAAATTGTCACCTGTCTCATTCTTCCTTTATGTAACATATAAACACTGAGGCTTTTCTACTGTACTTCATGAAGGACTGCCATTTATCCATAAATAACACCCGTCGTAACATCAACTGTTGTACGCTGGCACTTTTAGTTAGATTTTCCAAGCTTTAAAGTAAATCCTTAAAGACTTGTGTGTGTGTGTGTGTGTCAGGTTTTGCTTGCATTATGGGACCAAATGTCCCCGCAAGGAGAGTAAAGGCTAAAATCACATTCACTGTTATGCCTATGAGCAAGAAAGCAGCTTATGCAATCTACCAAAAATATATAAAGATGAGGTGAAGGTGAACTACAATAAATCGTAATGAAAATTAGAAAGTTGATGTTTGTTGAAGGTTAGGTTTAAGAATGGAAATTATCTTTGCAAAATTATTTTAATTTTATTTATATTCTAAATAATCTGTATTGAATTGAATAATATATGATCTAATAATATAGTCAATATAATCAATGTAAAAAGCAAACAAACAATAGAGCTCAATGGACACCTCATGATGCCAATATATACAGTATGTGTGTGTGTGCGTGTATATGTGTGTGTCAAGTCAAGTCAAGTCAAGTTTATTTGTATAGCGCTTTTCACAATACAGATTGTATCAAAGCAGCTTCACAGTATTAAATTAAAATAATACAACAAAGTTTGTTTCAAGAGGAATTTATTGATTGATAAAATTAAATTAAATATCCCCAAAATATCCCCAACTGAGCAAGCCAAAGGCAACAGTGGCAAGGAACCGAAAAACTCCATCAAGTGACCTAATGGTGTCCTAAAACTCCATCAGGTGCCTTAATGGAGAAAAAAAAACCTTGGGAGAACCCAGGCTCAGTCGGGGGCCAGTTCTCCTCTGGCATTGGATAGAGGACGGATTGTAGTTTGAACTGTAGGATTATATGAATGCCTGGCTGAAGAGATGCGACTTTAATCTAGTTTTAAACTGGGAGAGCGAGTCTGAGCAACGAACAGTATCAGGAAGACTATTCCAGAGTTTTGGAGCCAAATGTGCGTGTGTGTGTATGTGTGTGTGTATTTGCACATTGCATGTGTTTGTGCGTGTGTGTGCATGCGTGTGTGTTTGCGTGTGTGCGTGTACAGGTATGTATGTGTGTTTGCACATTGCAAGTGTGTTTGCGCGTGTGATTGTGTGTGTGCATGTATTTGTGTGTGTTTGTGTCCATGTATGTGTGTGTGTGCACATGTATGTGTGTGTGTGCACATGTACTGTATATGTGTGTGTTTGCGTTTCCATGAATGTGTGTGTGTGCACATGTATATGTGTGTGTTTGCGTTTCCATGTATGTGTGTTTGTGTCAATGTATGTGTGTGTGTGTGCACATGTATATGTGTGTGTTTGCATTTCCATGTATGTGTGTGTGTTTGTGTCCATGTATGTGTGTGTGTGCACATGTATATGTGTGTGTTTGCATTTCCATGTATGTGTGTGTGTTTGTGTCCATGTATGTGTGTATGCACATGTATGTGTGTGTGCACATGTATATGTGTGTGTTTGCGTTTGCATGTATGTGTGTGTGTTTGTGTGCATGTATGTGTGTGTGTGCACATGTATGTGTGTGTGTGTGTGTGCACATGTATATATGTGTGTGTGTTTGCGTTTGCATGTATGTGTGTGTGTGTTTGTGTCCATGTATGTGTGTGTGTGCACATGTATGTGTGTGTGTGCACATGTATATGTGTGTGTTTGCGTTTCCATGAATGTGTGTGTGTGCACATGTATATGTGTGTGTTTGCGTTTCCATGTATGTGTGTGTGTTTGTGTCAATGTATGTGTGTGTGTGCACATGTATATGTGTGTGTTTGCATTTCCATGTATGTGTGTGTGTTTGTGTCCATGTATGTGTGTGTGTGCACATGTATATGTGTGTGTTTGCATTTCCATGTATGTGTGTGTGTTTGTGTCCATGTATGTGTGTATGCACATGTATGTGTGTGTGTGCGCACATGTATATGTGTGTGTTTGCGTTTGCATGTATGTGTGTGTGTTTGTGTGCATGTATGTGTGTGTGTGCACATGTATGTGTGTGTGTGTGTGTGTGTGTGTGCACATGTATATATGTGTGTGTTTGCGTTTGCATGTATGTGTGTGTGTGTTTGTGTCCATGTATGTGTGTGTGTGCACATGTATGTGTGTGTTTGCGTGTGTGTGTGTGTGTGTGTGTGTGTGTGTGTGTGTGTGTGTGTGTGTGTGTGTGTGTTTAACAGGTTGGTTTAGTGGAAAGTGTCATTTGGAGCCTGTTTTTGTGGCTCCCGTTGAGGCAGAAGATATGCCCTGACTTTACCGCACCATCACATGTATTCATAATGCAACAAAACAGTAGGAAATATTGTACACTTTAACGGTATGAAAAATGTAATGAAGAATCAGCATAATTTCCCTGCAGCGATATATGCTTCCCTCAGGAGACCCCTGAAGCAACTACGTGATATATTTAGAAAGGATTTATACTTGATACAATGTATGTGATTATTTATTTAGTCTAGATTAGAAGATGATAACGGCATTTATTCATTTATATTCCTGTATCTGCCATTCACTTCAGGCAATTGCTTTTATTACACTAGTCTGGTTCATTTAGGAACATAATGCTCACGATTGAATCACTATAGTGACTATAATCACTGTCAATTTTAACTCGCTTCCATTTAATATGGAGTGAATACGTTTTTCTATGAAGTACTAAAGCCACCTTTATTTATACAGCGCAGTTTCAAAGCAGCTTTACAGAGATAACAGGAAAATAATGCAACAAAGTTTGTTTCTATAAGAAAATAGCGTCACAGTCCAGCTTAAGTAAGTTCAGTGATGCTTCATTTTTGTTGTGAAAAAGTTATTAATTTAGTTAATTTATATATATATAGAGCCGCTCTTGAGAAAACAGTGATGTCATCATCCAGCTCAGTTCAGTTCTCATATAATGGTGTCAATGCATCAGATCAATAACATAGTTGAATATTAAATATCACTAATGATAAAGGAAATATATAGACATTGACTTTTAATAAGAGGAGCAGTGCAGTGTTTTGTCCACATGGGGGTGCTATAAATACTCTAGTGTTTTTGACAGGCTCTCTAGTGTGAGAGACACAGTCAGATGGACAGCAGCAGATCTGGGGTCAGTCTAACTGAACAGATGGGTCATGCTTTACTGACTCTTGAGCTGGTAATCTGAGCGGACAGACGCACAGCAGGCCCAGACCAACTACTAGACTATTTGTTCAACTGTACAGAATTTGGAAGTGTTGCTAACCCTGCTGGAGGATATTTGATGTGGAGACAAAATGATTATTGGCTGGTTAGGTATTGTTTCTTTTGGCTGTGGGCTGTTCTTATAATATTTGGTTAACGTTGAATTGGTCTAAACTTAATGTTAGCTGTCTACCGAAGGCCACATACAAGTCTTTTTATCGAAAACCCTGCCTTTAAGGAGTGTGTAATTCGCTGGAATATAGAATTAATCAGATTTCGTGGCAAATTAAACTAAATGAGCCAATGGCATTGTCGTTTCCTGGACAGATCGGACCACCGTTCCTCTGGGATTTATTGCACACACTGAATCTCACTGTCTGTGTTTTTTTTTTTTTTTTTTTTTTTTTTTTGCAAGCTCTCCTTTTTTTGGGAAGAACCAAAATAGAATTTTTCCTTCAGTTCTTCAACCCAAGTTTCCTGAGGCAAACTCGCGCTTTCTCTCTAGATGTCAGGAAGAGAGATTTATACGCACGTTTTTCTCTGTTCACGTAAGATGTGTCACTAAATAACTTACCATGTCAACGATACAGACAAGACTATTTCATTCAGAGCTTTACTTGCCATTTCTTCTCCTTGTGTGTGTGTGTGTGTGTGTGTGTGTGTGTGTGTGCACATGAGAAATGGCATCAGCGTAGAAAATACTTTTCAATCTCCGGATTTATCCACACAAAAGCTTTTTGAAAGTCTGCAATGTTCAGGGCTTTTACTGTACGCCAGTGACACATCGAGATGAGGAGATTACACCCAACATCCACATGAGAGAGGGAAGCCCTGAGGGAATTTTCCCATCTTCACTGTCATGTGGGATCAGCTTTTACAGTGGCTCGGATCATAACAACCCTCATGCATTTTGATATAAGAGATCTGGCCCATTAAAAGGAAGTGCTGGTCATTTGCACAATAAAATGATGTCATTGCTTTACCGCATATACTGTTGGATCGCAAGCCAAAAGTGGATCCCATGTCTGTTTTGATGGGTTGTGGACGGCAGGGAAAAACAATCCCAAATGCATTTTTCCAATGTCTGTTGTTGACGTAATTTTTTTTATTTTTTTTTAACTTAATTTTATTATAATTTAATGATCTTATCCTACCTTTTTTACTTTTTTTTTTTATCTGACTTTAAGTTGTTTGGCTCCGTAACTACAGTAGTGGCCAACAGATGAAAATTGACACCTTTTATTAAAATATTATTTCATAAAAGATTTCATAAGCATATTTTTGTAGTTGTGCTTAAAGTCAATAGTTTTTAATTTGTGATAATAATGCAAATGCCAAATTGTGCCATAACATACTTTTTCTCCAGGCTGACATACCCATAAATTATGAACGCATGCAAAAACAAGAGAGAACCAATGAAATATTAATAACAGTGAGCTTATTGTTTTTTATATACATTTTTTTTATAGTAAAATGAAATCTGTAGCTTTAGTTTGCGTTTTTTTTTTTTGCCACATAATTTTATCAGATAAACACCTTAACCAAGTTTAGTGTTTTGTTTTTGTTCTTCCCTTTCGAAAAAAATATAAAATATGGTTTTAATCAAACGTGTAGAGTCATTAAAACAGCACTTTTGGCCACTACTGCATCTTTAGCTCTTCTTAAGATATCTTTATCAGATCATTTTGTCCTGGTGTAATCGAGCCGTATTTGCAGAGAAGACGCACATATCGTGAGCATATCTGCAAACAAACATAATTGCTTCATCGTTCGCCATGTGGGCTCGCCTTTTTTGGTCTTCCTGTGCTTATTATTTATTGTTTGAAATAATCAAATTGAAGAAACATGTGTGGAGTTGAGTGGATCGCTTGAAAAAAAAAAAAAAAAAGAAATTATGGAGTAATGTGCTTGCAAAATTGAATCATGCTGTCATAGAAACAAGGATTTAGGATGTTTAGAAAGGCACAATTATTGTTTGCTGGGACGGATTTATGAAAATTGTAGACTGCAGTTTTAGACAAAGCAAAGGTTTGAAGTTTTTTACCTCACATGAATGTTTCATCACAGCATGAACAACAAATACAGCTTCAGGAGACCAGGTTTGTGTAAAACTATTACAGTCAGCTTTTAAAAATACAGTGCAAAAATGTACAGTACATAGTGTAATATTGATTTTATTCATATTTTGCTGTTTTTAATACAAAAAGTTGAGCAACACATGCTTAACTATAATGCCTATGCTTTGCAATCTGAAGAAAAAGGCTTTTCTTCCCAAACAATATTTCATACGCACAAATCTCTCCTGTTTTTAATGAAGCAGCACATCGTTGCAACGTTGAAGTCTCAGATGAATGTCTACCTGTACATGCATCACATTAGCGTCCTTGACTTTCTTTCATGGGATGAAAGCATTTGTTCTGCCTGAGCTGACGGTCCTTGAGGGACTATTTCCCGAACGCCTTTTCATTTTATCACTATTAGCTCTTGGAGGGCATTCGGTTGCTGGAAGCAGTTTTGAGTGTTGCCCATGGGCTCTGTGATGCACGGCCAGTCTGTTTGGAAGTGTTTTTGCAAGGCTTGAGTGTTAGGAAAAGCACACTCGCCCGCATCAGTCCTCATGGGTGCGGATAGGGATGCAGGGAGGACGAAGCGAACGACAACACGAGTTACTGCGTTTGTTAGCACTGATGTGTCATGAGTTCGAAAGGGCAAGTGGTCATTACATCATGAATGACGCGATCTTGTTGTGTTTGTGCCAATGTACAGTATTAGGAGTTCAGACAATATGAAAGATTAAAATATGAAAGGTTATATATTGTATGATCATAATTGCGACAGTTTGTATGGATATGGATTTGTTGGGCTTGTATTGATTTCTCTTTTTAAACTATTTTTTATTTTATTTCCTTTTCCCCTCTTTTTTATATACTCTGGGATGGAAACAGGTTTGAATACTGTCATTGCATTACATACAAATATTTTTATTAGATAGAAATATGCAATATTCATATTGAATTTTAAGAATGTTTTTGAAAGAGTGTCTAATGTTCAACAAGACTGTATTTATTTGATCAAAGACACATTAATATTGTTAAATATTACTATAATTGAAAAATAAATGCTTTCTTTATTACTCCAGTCTTCAGTGGCACATAATTGTTCAGAAATCATTTTAATATGCTGATTTGCTGCTCAAGAAACATTTCTTATTTTTTACGTTGGAAACCTTGTGTAAAGAGTCTTTACACACTTTTCAAGCGAAATATTACACATAAAAAAAAGATGATTAGGTTTGAAATGATAAAGCAATAGATATGCTATTCAAAATGAAAACAAAAATGTTTTGGGGACATTTTGAGTTTCAACTTAGATTGTTTATATTAATGTGATGAACTTGAAGAAAACCGTTAATGCAATGAATGACATGCATACACTTTACATTAAGGCGAGACACTACAGTCACAAAAACACTGTTCTCATGCATCTGCCAATTTTGAGATTTTTTATAAAGTTTTTTTTATTTTTTTTTTTGACTAGTGGAATAAAAAAACATCCAAATTACACTTTTAAGTGTATCTTTTGTAGCACTTTATCTATTTGTGTCTGTAGATAAAATAATTTAAAAAAAAGTTGTTTCAACTTAAAAAAAGATAGTGTTTGTGCTGCCCTAAAATTTTAAGTTTAGTCAACTTGAAATGTCAAGTTGTACTAAGTGACAACTTGGATATTTGAGTTGATTTAACTTTCTCGAGCACGAACACTTACTTTTTAAGTTGAAACTACTTTTCTTTTCTTTTTTTACACTATACATAAAGGTTTTTTTCTCAAAATGAGATTTTCTCCGAAAGCTCAACTTCAGCAGCACTTACGTACACCAAACTTTACAGTTTTATTACTATAAAATCTATATTCTGAAGGATGTATGGATCTATATTCTATCTATATATATATTGCATTTTTACAAAATGATTTGTTCAAATATAATTTGCCTGATTTTATACGCACAGTATTTTTGACTGAATTTTAAACCTGGCTTTATCCAATGTTCAGATTTTTGTTCTAGAAATCTATGCAAATGAGTGCAAATTTAATTAGGCAATGCCTCATTTCCATATTTAAACATAACATTTCATAAAACTTGTAATAATTTTTTTTTTTTTGTAAATGCAATTCCTAATGTAATCAATCAACTGGGAAAGTATTATGACAGTTTTTTTTACACTATTCACCTGGGGTGTCTTGCCTTAAGTGTCCAAATATATATTGAGACCACCGTATATCCAGTCAGGTGTCTCTATGTGTCACATAACACTGACATTGAGATCTCTCAAGCTCCCTGACTATGTCTTTTCTGGCAGACAGTTCCCAGTGGTTTGTCTATCTCTGTCTGAGATGTTATAAGTACGTGTGTGTGACTGTGTGTGTGTGTGTGTGTGAGTTTATGGTGCAAGTAACTGTGGCTGTTGAAAACTACAGGCTGTCTGTGGTAAAGTCAGCTGGGGTGAGCGAGATGAAAGCTGTGTAGCCCTGGCGTTTTCAGCCCTCGTTTGAGTAAAATCTACACGTAAACAAATTAGGGTCTGAGCGACGGCTTTCCACTCGTCTGATTCCTCTGATGCCTCTGATGCCTGTGGGTTCGGCCCTGTTGGCCCGGGTTAAAAGGCAGCCTGAAGTAGCGGCGTGCGATTTTTGGCCGTCTGCTGCTCCAAAATGAGAATGAAGAAAGAGATGAATTTAACATACTGGGTATAGCTTATACTTTCCCTTCTTTCGCTCTCCTTCTTGCGACCTGGCAGACAGTAGACAGTAGGTGAGTTGACAAACTCAATACATTCTGGTTAGAAAGTTTGCCCTACTTTGAGCGACGACGCAGCCTTGTCATGATCACACGTGACATCAAAGTAGGTTTTCCTGCTTGAATGTTGATTATTTTCCTCATATTCTCCATTGTTGCGGCTCCTCTCTTCCCAGTCTGTCAGTAACGCTCTGTTTAGTTCCTGTCTCTATGAAGCCCCTCCTTCTGAAAAGCACACTGTGCTCTGATTGGTCGGCTGGAGCAGTGTGTTGTGATTGGTCGAGCGCTTTGAGTGTGTTTGGGAAATGTCCCGCCCCCTACCATAACCGCCAGTTTAACACACTACTAACTAACTCAACCAGGCCCCGCCCCTTTATTCTGCGTATGAATTATTTAAATGAGGATTATTGTGACGTGTTTGTTCCCGGAAGAAAACTTAAAGGGATAGTTCACCCAAAAATGAAAATTTATATAATTATAATTAAAATAATTAATATAATAAATTAAAATAATTTTAATTTTTGGGTGAACTATCCCTTTAAGACTACAATGGAGGCGTTTCAGGGAGTTCAGAAACACTGACACTGATATAGAGAAGAACTAAGAGCTTACGAACAGCAACATTACACACTAAAGAAAGATGAACATGTAAAAAAGCAGAATAAGAGTCCTTTAAAAAGTGAAGCTGGTTGAATGCGCGTGAGAAAGAGGGTGTTAGGGTGACAGAAGAGAAAAGGGTTGCGTCTCCATTGGGCGCAGTCTTGGCAGACGATCTCGGCGTGACTGATGAGACACATGCCATCACTGACACTGGGAGGAGGAGACGTTTATGGGAAAGGCAGATCATCCAGTTGTGATGTGCTGGTGCCAGACGCAGGGTAAATCTCTCCCAGTCGTGCCCACGCTCTCACCGGCTGTGATGTCACGCATTCTTCTTCCTCTCGTGCTCATGCCCACTCCTAATTTGGGCACAGACTCCTCATCTGATGAGACACTCTTATGATTTAAACCATCTCTTCTGTTACCATTCACATGGCTGTGTCATTCCTCTTCACCCGTTCTCTCTCTCTCTCTCTCTCTCTAACTCTCTCTCTCTAACTCTCTCTCTCTCTCTCTCTCTCTCTCTCTCTCTCTCTCTCTCTCTCTCTCTCTCTCTCTCTCTCTCTCTCTATCTAACTCTCTCTCTCTCTCTAACTCTAAAGCCAGTCTAGGTCGTTGGCATGAAATACTTTTAGGATCTTGCTACACTCCATCTAATCACTTATCTCTTTTTCTTAAACTCAAATTGAGCAATTACATGAAACTTTTATTTAAGTTATATTTTAAGTAATATATATATACTTTACTTTTTATGTTGTATATTACATTAATAAATGGATAAATATTTATTGTGTTTTTGTACACACACACACACACACACACACACACACACACACACACACACACACACACACACACACACACACACACACACACACACACACACACACACACACACACACACACACACACACCCACACCCACACAAACTGTTCAAGAGTTTGGGGTCTGTATTATTTTTTTATGTTTTTGAAATAAGTCTATGCTCACCACAGCTTCAGTTATTGGATCAAAAATACAGTTAGAACGGTAATCCTGTGAAATATTATTAAATTTTTAAATAGATGTTTTCTATGTGAATACATTGCAAAATGTAATTTATTCCTGTGATCAAAGCTGAATTTTCAGCATCATTACTCCAGTGTCACATGATCCTTCAGAAATCATTATAATCTGGTTATTATCAATGTTAAAGTTGAAATGAATTAAAATTATGTTTAAACATCTAGGCCTATATGTCTGCTTTAAGACGAACCATTGTGCAAATTCATCAGTTAACACTATTGCTGAGTATTTACTGGCCGTTTCCAACCGTTACAAACAAGTAACCAATAAATCTATCAAAATCGAACAAAAAAACCTATAAACCGCACTTGGCCAAAGCGAGTGTTGACACGTCACGGAGTAATATGGGTTGGAGACGTGTGTTCGGTTGCTCAAACGCTCAAGTTTTATTCTGTTTTCCGTTGGTTAAAGGATAATTCCGGTATTTAGCACTTTGAGTCTCTTTTCTGGTTTGTTCTGGATGAACTAGAGTGGTGGACACAGAGATGTTGATGATGGGTCCTGTCTCGACTTTTTGACTCGTTTAGACTCGCCTTTGACCGCTTCAGAGTGGCTGTCTACGGGCACAAACATACCCTTAAAACAACCCTTAACGTTCGCTTTCAAAACTGTGCAACTCACCGAGTGGTTAGTGGTGTTCGTTGATGATTAAAAACAAGTAGCGACAGCGTAGCGAAATACAGTTTCTGTCGTGTTTTATTTGGCATTTTGTAAAATCCCATTGATTTCTGTTGGAGGACTCATTGCTCGTTGATATTACTGCGCTACCGGAAACGGAAAAGACGCTTCAGACTCAAATATCGAGCGGAAGTTTATACGCGAATGTGAGGTATCTGAATAAATAGTTCCACTATAGCAAATAACACGGATTGAAATCATACATTGCACCGATATATTTGTTTTTAATCATCAACGAACACCACTAACCACTCGGTGAGCTGCACAGTTTTGAAAGCGAACGTTAAGGGTTGTTTTAAGGTCATGTTCGTGCCCGTAGACAGCCACTCTGAAGCGGTCAAAGGCGAGTCTAAACCAGTCAAAAAGTCGAGACAGGACCCATCATCAACATCTCTGTGTCCACCACTCTACCTCATCCAGAACAAACCAGAAAAGAGACTCAAAGTGCACCGGAATTATCTTTTAAGAATGAAATAGAATTTATTCACACATCTACTATTGAACCCAGCGTATCATCAGCGCTCGGATTCGCTTCCATGGTGCCGTCGAGTACGACTGCAGTCTGTGAGGTAAACTAAACGCTATTGGCTGTTTGAAAAGGGGGAGGGGCCATTCAATATGTCCCGCCTTAGCTTCCCGTTTCAGTGGAAATTGCATCAAACAAAAGCTGCCCGTTCCAAGGCGCTTCAGTGGGACTTTAAGGGATAAAATTATTGACTTTAATATTTTTGTGGAAAGTATATTTTTTATGTTAAAAGTTTTTCAAATGTCATGTTACATGTCAACTTTCCAAATACACGACTGAATAACCAGTGTACACGACTCCATATTTCTCTAGCAAGTATATACGTTTTGATACAGAAAGACAGTGTTTTTGTAATTAAGTCGGTTTTTTTGTAAATAAATATAGCGGACAAGATATAACACTCCTCGTTCCTACTCTTGGTTTGTATATTCATTCAGTTAATGTTACACATGTCAGCTATATTATCCTCATTCTGTTTATTCTTTGTGATTTAATGTAGTTGAACACTGACATTAATCTTGTTTTTTTACTCCTATTTTTTCCCCTATAAAGCCAGCGAACAAGAAAACCGTCCATTTTGCTGGTGCTTTAATGAACACAGAGTCCAATATGACAATCTGAGGAACGTTTTTAGTCTCCAAAGAAGCTCATGGCAAACCTTTATTTTCAAGAGTGAAGGTTTGGTTTAGATTTATACTTAGCCATAAAAATAAATTAAACTCTCATTGCACAATCTAACAATTTTACCTGTACGCTAATCCAAAAAAAGCAGTATGAACTGGGTAAAATAAAGGGCTGCTTATATGCATTCCCTCTTTGTGTTTTTAAATAGATTTTTATTTTTTTTCTCAGTTCAGAGGTTTTGATTTTCTCCAGACAAACCCTAGTTTTGAATGTCAGTGCATTTCTTGCATGGCAAGACGTGTTATTTAGTGTCAGTGCTGTTTGAACTTCGAGAGAATGTAAATGCACTGAGATCTTGGCTTATCGTTGGATGTCAACCTTAACTAGTGGCTTAATCTGACTCTCCACAGCTTTCAAGCAGCCAGGCGTAAAAGGAAAGGCAGCTGAGAATGGTTTCCAGATTTAAAAAAAAAAAAAAAAAAAAAAAAAAAAGTCCCATGGAAGAGCGAATCCTCCAAATGCGGGACCAGATGGCTCCTCTGTTCATGTTCGTGTACATATTTAGTCATTGCGTTTCAAGTGGTGGAGATTTGCATGTTGGTTTTGTGATACTAATGAATATGTTTTTGATTTGCATTGAAGAAAAAAAAATGAATAGGAAAAAAAAAATCTGTCCTGTAGTGACTCTTTCTCTCTCTATCTTAATGACTTCCAGGAGAAAAGATCCTCCTTTAACCTTAAATCATTTTAATCAGCTTGTCTTTCATGGGAAGTGCCTGATCTTAGATGGTGATTTGTTATAGGTTAAAAGCCGCTCCCTGTTGTCTTCTTGAAAGCCATCGTTTGTTTTGTGGCTAACAAGTGATTTACAATTAAAAAATGAGTTCAGCTACTCTCCTCAGGTCAGGTTTATGTAAAGATTCAGTGCATGCATCTATAGTTTAAATCAACGTTCGGTGTATAAAGAGAAATTAGTAGTAATTCCTTTCCTGCCACATTATTCTTATACTTATTCATTAATGTAATTGCACTAGATGACTCAAGTCTGTTTCATTAGTTGTCTTGTGTACTGCTCTATTTACACTGATGTTGATTTGAACAGAAAGGCTTATATTTATACATGACATTATTGTTATATTAAAAGGAATATGAGACAGAACGGATTATACTTTAATTTGATATTATCATTATTATTATATATTATATTATTATGACCGCCGCTAGCGTAGCTAGCCGGTCATATAGGGATTGTCAAAGTTTTTTTTTTTTTTTTTTCTTTCCCGTCACCTTACTGAATTTTTCGTCAACGATACCAGGGACACCGAAGCACCGGGGAACATGAAATTTGGTGGGCATGTAGCCCCACTAGACTTCTAAGGAAAAATTTCGTTTGGTCCCCGGGGGCCACTCCCCCCCCGCGCTGGGCCCCCCCAAACCCCCAAAAATGCAGTTTTTCCTAAATAACTACCTGAACCGTGGAACCGAGGATGAAGAAATTTTTATGGTATGTTGGTCTACTAGACTTTTACGGAAAAATTTCGTTTGGTCCCTGGGGGCCACTTCCCCCCCCGCGCTGGGGCCCCCTTAAATTTTTCGTCAACGATACCAGGGACACCGAAACACCGGGGAACATGAAATTTGGTGGGCATGTAGCCCCACTAGACTTCTAAGGAAAAATTTCGTTTGGTCCCCGGGGGCCACTCCCCCCCCGCGCTGGGCCCCCCCAAACCCCAAAAAATGCAGTTTTTCCTAAATAACTACCTGAACCGTGGAACCGAGGATGAAGAAATTTTTATGGTATGTTGGTCTACTAGACTTTTACGGAAAAATTTCGTTTGGTCCCTGGGGGCCACTTCCCCCCCCGCGCTGGGGCCCCCTTAAATTTTTCGTCAACGATACCAGGGACACCGAAACACCGGGGAACATGAAATTTGGTGGGCATGTAGCCCCACTAGACTTCTAAGGAAAAATTTCGTTTGGTCCCCGGGGGCCACTCCCCCCCCGCGCTGGGCCCCCCCAAACCCCAAAAAATGCAGTTTTTCCTAAATAACTACCTGAACCGTGGCACCGAGGATGAAGAAATTTTTGTGGTATGTTGGTCTACTAGACTTTTACGGAAAAATTTCATTTGGTCCCCGGGGGCCACTTCCCCCCCCCCGCGCTGGGGCCCCCTTAAATTTTTCGTCAACGATACCAGGGACACCGAAACACCGGGGAACATGAAATTTGGTGGGCATGTAGCCCCACTAGACTTCTAAGGAAAAATTTCGTTTGGTCCCCGGGGGCCACTCCCCCCCCGCGCTGGGCCCCCCCAAACCCAAAAAAAATGCAGTTTTTCCTAAATAACTACCTGAACCGTGGCACCGAGGATGAAGAAATTTTTATGGTATGTTGGTCTACTAGACTTTTACGGAAAAATTTCGTTTGGTCCGCGGGGGCCACTTCCCCCCCCCGCGCTGGGGCCCCCGTAAATTTTTCGTCAACGATACCAGGGACACCGAAACACCGGGGAACATGAAATTTGGTGGGCATGTAGCCCCACTAGACTTCTAAGGAAAAATTTCGTTTGGTCCTCGGGGGCCACTCCCCCCCCGCGCTGGGCCCCCCCAAACCCAAAAAAATGCAGTTTTTCCTAAATAACTACCTGAACCGTGGCACCGAGGATGAAGAAATTTTTGTGGTATGTTGGTCTACTAGACTTTTACGGAAAAATTTCATTTGGTCCCCGGGGGCCACTTCCCCCCCCCGCGCTGGGGCCCCCGTAAATTTTTCGTCAACCATACCAGGGACACCGAAACACCAGGGAACATGAAATTTGGTGGGCATGTAGCCCCACTAGACTTCTACGGAAAAATTTCGTTTGGTCCCCGGGGGCCACTCCCCCCCCGCGCTGGGCCCCCCCAAACCCAAAAAAATGCCGTTTTTCCTAAATAACTACCTGAACCGTGGCACCGAGGATGAAGACATTTTTATGGTATGTTGGTCTACTAGACTTTTACGGAAAAATTTCGTTTGGTCCCCGGGGCCACTTCCCCCCCCGCGCTGGGGCCCCCGTAAATTTTTCGTCAACGATACCAGGGACACCGAAGCACCGGGGAACATGAAATTTGGTGGGCATGTAGCCCCACTAGACTTCTACGGAAAAATTTCGTTTGGTCCCCGGGGGCCACTCCCCCCCCGCGCTGGGCCCCCCCAAACCCAAAAAAATGCAGTTTTTCCTAAATAACTACCTGAACCGTGGCACCGAGGATGAAGAAATTTTTATGGTATGTTCGTCTACTAGACTTTTACGGAAAAATTTCGTTTGGTCCCCGGGGGCCACTCCCCCCTCCCCGCGCTGGGGCCCCCGTAAATTTTTCGTCAACGATACCAGGGACACCGAAGCACCGGGGAACATGAAATTTGGTGGGCATGTAGCCCCACTACACTTCTACGGAAAAATTTCGTTTGGTCCCCGGGGGCCACTCCCCCCCGCGCTGGGCCCCCCCAAACCCCAAAAAATGCAGTTTTTCCTAAATAACTACCTGAACCGTGGCACCGAGGATGAAGAAATTTTTATGGTATGTTGGTCTACTAGACTTTTACGGAAAAATTTCGTTTGGTCCCCGGGGGCCACTTCCCCCCCCTGCGCTGGGGCCCCCGTAAATTTTTCGTCAACGATACCAGGGACACCGAAACACCGGGGAACATGAAATTTGGTGGGCATGTAGCCCCACTAGACTTCTACGGAAAAATTTCGTTTGGTCCCCGGGGGCCACCCCCCCCCCCCCCCCGCGCTGGGCCCCCCCAAACCCAAAAAAATGCAGTTTTTCCTAAATAACTACCTGAACCGTGGCACCGAGGATGAAGAAATTTTTATGGCACATCAACCTAGCCCATAATCACTCATTTGTGATTTGCGCCCCTCCCATAAAAAATGAAAATGCAATATTATTCTGCTTTAATCGCCCCTATCTTCAGTGGAGATGTTCAGAACTGCACCATATTTCATGTGTATGATTAACTTGACAACCTCTGGGGGTATCCTCTGCTAAGTTTTGTAGAATTTCATCCATGGGGGGGTATAAAATAAATTCATTTATGTGCACATTTAGTGACTGTACACTCATCGGCCTGTAGATGGTGCTGTTGAGCGAAGGGTTGCTGGTTTAGGATGATACTGTCACACACACACATGCAGGAATACAAACAAACGCAAGCATGCACACACACTGACATCCACACGCACAGACACACACCCATACACACACATACAAATCCACATGCACAGACACACACACACACACACAAACACACACACGCGCACACATGTACGCACACATACATACACGCACAGACACACACACACACACACACAGACACACACATACACAAATACACACACATACACACACACACACACACACACACACACACACACACACACACACACACACACACACACACACAGACAGACATGCACATACTATTACTTTTTTTAGGTATATACATAAACACGCAATACAGCCAAATTACTCCACGTCATTTATTTTTGTGGAAAGCCAGTGCAGGCCTGAGCGGCGGTCATATTTTGTACCGCAATGCGGTACATCTAGTTATAGAAGTTACACAATATATTGGAATCACTAATGGTATCATATTTTTCTTTACTTGTGCCATTGTCTAGCACTAAGATTACAGATTTAAAGGTCCCATTGCATGGATTTATTATTTTAGAATGTTTCCTGGGGTGCCCTTATAATGTTAGTATGTTTTTTAGATCAAAAGTTGTTATAATTTAGAAATAAAAGGCATATTTCCTAGCCTGATTTTAGCCTCTGATTTGAACGCTCTGTTTGAAGGGGCGTGTCTGCTGTGAGACTTCAGTGTAAACGCCCACTGCTGTGATTGGCTGCTGTGAGACTTCAGTGTAAACACCCTCTGCTGTGATTGGCTGCTGTGAGACTTCAGTGTAAACGCCCACTGCTGTGATTGGCTGCTGTGAGACTTCAGTGTAAACGCCCTCTGCTGTGATTGGCTGCTGTGAGACTTCAGTGTAAACGCCCTCTGCTGTGATTGGCTGCTGTGAGACTTCAGTGTAAACGCCTACTGCTGTGATTGGCAGCTGTGAGACTTCAGTGTAAACGCCCACTGCTGTGATTGGCTGCTGTGAGACAACAGTGTAAACGCCTACTGCTGTGATTGGCTGCTGTGAGGCTTCAGTGTAAACGCCCACTGCTGTGATTGGCTGTCATGCTTGCATATGAAATATTTAGCATTACATGTGGAACTCTCTCGAAAACTTTTACTATTACAGCTATTATACGTTTTTTACTATAACAGCTATCGAGATTAACGAATCGTGAGAAGTTTTTTAAGTATTTAGATCTATTCCCATCACATAAAAGGTTGCAGTGATGAGCATTGAGCAGATGACAGCCTGTTGATCACATGAATGACGATCTTGTCATTGCAACGCAGTTTCTGCACTCTCACTAATGATTTCACCAATGCAAACATGAGGTAAGTACAGTAAGAGCTTCGTTGTGCAGCGTAACAGCGTCATTGATTTCATAACGAGTTTTGGCAAGTGTCCAGATAAACTCGCACTGTGTGATTGACAGCTTGGGCGATTGGAAAGGGATTGTTCTTTGATCGCTTTCTGTAGGCTATATATATTACTCACACTTTAAGTAAGATTATTTTCATCCTACTAAGAGAAACGACGTGAAGTTGATTGTTTAGTCACTGGCTTGATTTACTGATGCATAAACAGTATTGAACGACTTTGAGAGAAAGATTATCTGTCTGAACTTGAACAATTACACATCAGAAATTCACATAACACACTGGTTCTTCAGAGGCTTGGATGAAGGAACTAAAACAATACCTTTGTGTTAATTTGTACATCCAAACACTGAGCAGCTGCCATGCTCCGCTCGTTTGCAAGCCATGATGTCTCTCGAGGAAAAACCAATATCGCGCTCGCGCTGCTCATTTTCTCATGGGCGGGACAAATTCTCTTTACGAGCAAAGAAGAGAAAGGGGAGGTGACCTTTCCCCTTATGACTACGTAAGGGGAAGATTTCTAGATTCGCCCGTCTGAGCTTTCATTTTCTCAAAAATACCCAGGGCTTGGCTTACACCCATCAAAACGTCTAGCCACTGGGGGACCATAGGCAGGATAGGGACACTCATATTAACCTCATAAAGTGAAATTTTCATGCAATGGGACCTTTAAAAACCCTTTAAGAGCACTATGGTTGAGGGTTAGTTGCATGTAATTATGCATAATTTGTAACAAGGACACTGTAAAATAAAATGTTACCGACTATGTTTTTGAACAGGAATGTTGTTCGAGGATCAGCAAAAGATGTACATGTCTTACTTAGGAAAAATTCCAGTGACCAAAAGCACTTGACAAGAACCTTTTAAGGTTCTATATAGAACCTTTTCGTCTAAGAGAGTGCGTGTGTGTTTATATTTAAATACTTTTTTAACTACACAAATGTTGTTAGTGGTCTAAACCTACAGTTAGACCTGAAGATTGAGGGGAAAGTGGATCTAGGCTCATAGGGAGCTCAGATGCAGCTATTTAAAAAGTAAAGCAATTATTTAGCTTCATTTCGAGTGCAGTTTTGGAGCACCTCTCTGTCAGTCTCTGTTGGCCAGTGGTTTGATTGGTCCTGCTCGGGAATAATTGCCTGTTAAAGTGTTTGGGAGGCAGGTGTGTTATAGTCTGAACTCAGCTCTGAATCAACGCTGTGTTCTTACACAGTAGGCTCCTGTAAAAAACAGCCATCTGCACAAATATGCAGAGTTTTTATTGGTGTACGCTGAGAATTAGCCTCAGGAAGGACAGACTCAATGCTGGACAGGTTAGTGACGTAAAGGGTCACGCCGTCATTCATTCCAGCTTCAAATGAATCGACACGTGCACAGCAGTTTTAGATTATCTGTCTAGTTTGAATTCAACATGCTTGTTGTCAAATCCAACTTATTTATGTAGACCAGTACAGATTATATTTAAGCATTGGGGAGAAACTAACTGAGAGTATAAATGCTCATATGTTGCTTTGAAAAATCTGATTTGTTCATGTGAATGAACTGATTAGTCACGATTTAGCTTTTAGATCTAGATGTTTAAGATGAAATAAATGTGCATAAAAATATGTTTGAGGTGTATAATTTTTTTTTATCTGATAAAAAAGACATGCAAATAGATTACGATGGAAACACATTTACCAAATAAATCCCTCGATACGCAACAAAAACCTCACATGACTTTGCCTCAGTGGAGGCTGTGATTGGATAACCGGACTAACCAGCGCACCAATGGCATTGCAGCATCTCAAATGTTGGTTTGGTGGCTCTGAAACGTCAAAGTCTTTCATCAGAATGATTTGGTTTAAAGGGGTGGTATAATGCCCTTTTCACAAGATATAAAATAAGTCTCTGATGTCCCCAGAGTGTGTATGTGAAGTTTTAGCTCAAAATACCCCACAGATATTTTTATATAGCATGTTAAAATTATCCATTTTTGAGGGTGAGCAAAAACGCACCATTTGTGTCTGTTCCTTTAAATGCAAATGAGCTGCTGCTCCCGGCAAAGGGGGCGGAGCTTCAAGAGCTTGTGTCCTTTTACCTCACACACACATGCACTGAACATTTCAAAAACTTTTAGCCTTTTATGTTCAAACCGGAGTCAGACAATGATGGAGAGACTCAAGAAGAAGTGACAACATATAGAAGCAACAGGACATTTCTGAATGGTTAGTTGATGAATTTATGTAGCTTATGTGTAGTTATCTTCTAGTCATTTTATTAGCATATTCTGTCTTGATAATCTATAAATCGTGTTCTGGGGGCAGGGTTTATGTAAATTCTAGGGTTGGTGATGTCACTAATCCGGGAGGAATGTGGTGTAGTCTCTCCCAGCCATTTGTTGTAGTCCTTAAAAAGTGATTTCTTTAAAAGCAAATATCTCCCTTTGCTTTGAACTTTGAGCGTCGTAACTTTGCAGATGTTGTGAAAAAGTGAAATCATAATCAACCACCCCTTTAATTCCCTCAGAAGCGTCTCACACGACTGCGTTCACAAACACCAGCATCCGAACGCCAGAGAACATGACAGCGTTTATTGTGTTTCGTCTGATGCTCTGAGACGAACTCATTTATGATGGAGGGAAAAAAAAGCCAGATTGCACCAACTTCCATTTTTATTACAGACATTTTTCTCCAATTTGTGAAGTGATGATTTTGTTCTCTGGAACACGTGGGATGGAAACGCTGCTTTATTCGCAAATGTTTTATGCGACTTTGGCAACTTTGAATGCAAACATGGACAGTCAAGAACCCAATTTCTTTTAATTTCATTGTATAGAAGTCTCTGGTTGCTGACCAGCCTATGATTATGTGATCACATATCATATGCAGAAATAAAACTGCTTGTATGATGTTTGTTTCTCCTGTTTTTTTTTTCCTGACAGGCTGAAACACAAACCGTCCTGCAGACAAGAATCCCGAGGTCACTAATGATTTTCTAGTGCACTTACAAGAAAAGCACATTAGGGTAGTTGAGGAAGTGTCTCCGTTTTCTATAATGAAACCACAAATTGAAGTCACAATTTGAGAATACTTTCCTCGTGGTTCCAGACACGGTTTTCTAACCCTTCTTTACAGTATCAGAATAATCATACCCATATGATCGCAAGAACCTGCCATGCTGATATGATGTTTGATGTTTTTATTTTTATTTTTATTTTTAGATTCCTCAATCAAACTAGATTCCTCAAAACGTCAAAGATCTTCTGAACTCAAAATCAAACATATTTACATCATTGTTATATTTTGTGTGCTGTATGAAAGATCAGAGCAATATGTTTGCAGTTAACGTCTGACTTTTGAATGTTATTGGCGTGTTTAGTAAATGCAGACTCGAGCATGCGGTAAATTTAGCTTTGTTTAATGTTCAGTGGCTTTGATGTGTTTCACGCAGAGTTGCATTGCCTCCGAACATGAACTAAATGGCGTGAGGATCCTGACTGATCTCCATTGTTTTGCATTATTAATTGCCGTTTTGTTGCAGTGTTGTTCTGGAGCTGTAGTTTTAATTATCTGCTTTACATATAAATGACCTTGCAATAAAGTGACTAATTGAGTTTTTTTTTTGACTGTTTGAGTAACCATATGTCTTTTCATGTGGCTTTGGGAGCTTCAGAAACATGCTGGAAAATGACAAGGCTTTGCGATACTATAAACCAACCACTTGAAGAGAAGTTTCTAATGTGAGGAATGTAAACTATTTTAACAATGTTTATAAATGCATAATGGATGTCATTGGGTTTGTGTGAGATTTGCCCGTTACTGGGATGGTCTTGGGGTGAGATATCGGTTTAAAAGTGCAGTTTATCACCATCAGGCTTTGGCAGTAAAAGCTTGTGATGAGAGACTTTATACTATGGACAATAAGGCATTTTTAACAGTAATCGTGTCAGAGTTACCGTGGCCTCACTTAAAGGGACAGATCACTTAGACATTACCATTCTGTCGTCAGTTCGTCACAAACAAATATGGCTTCATTCTAGGGGTGGGAATCACCAGAGGCACCACGATACGATATTATCCCGATACTTAGGTCACGATACGATATTATTGCGATTTTAAACATATTGCGATATTCTGCAATATATTGCAATTTATTACCTTTTTCCAACTTCAAATTATGTCCGCAAAGGAAAACTGTCAACATCTGTTTGTTCATGTCACATCAATTTTATTGCCGCAATTGTGGTCAAGCTAAGTGTGTCCAGTGTTGGTTGATTTTTTGGCGGAGCTGGTTTAGCATTAGCGTCCTCGGCTAACGCTAACTCTGGATGGTGGCGTGTGAGATGAGCCATCATGTTGGTGGTATTCCCAGAGTATTTTATTTTCATTCGACACTCCTTGAAAATCCCGTGTTTCATATCCATCTTAGTTGTCCCCTCCTTGTTAAAAAATCCGAAGAAAGTCCATACACTTGATTTAAACGCAGACGGTGCATTTCTGATTTCTTTCTCTGATGCTGCCATGTTTATTTTATCTACGTCCTCCTGCACGCTGACAGTCAACCCGACAGTCACCCCGCTGACCTCACCAGAAAACAAACAGCACCATCTAGTGGACTGAATGAGCAATTGATTTTTAGCATTCTACTACCAAAGTTAATTTAAATAATAAAAGATCTATACTTGGTGCCCTTGTATCGATACAGTATTGCCAAAGAAAATATCGCGATACTATGCTATATCGATTTTTTTCCCCCACCCCTACTTCATTCTAGGGCTGTCACTTTATGTTCGAAAATCGATTGCAAAATCGATCGGACCAACCAACGCAAGTTTCGAAAACGAAAATAGGGAATGGATTTTAACGGCCTTCTCTCGGAGTCGGAGCGCGTCCGGCTCGTCACGATACACGCGTCACACAGCGACTACAGGCTCTGACACACACACACACACATAACAGCAGATTATACTTCTGCATAATGTGTCTCTTTTTACAACAAAACTGTGAATTCTGCCGGTATTCAGACAGTCTCATGCACACAGATACAGATTCGGGCTACGGTCTACAATCGCCTTCGTAGGAGAAATTTTTGACATTTCTAATCATAAATGATTGACAGCCATGTTGAATCCTGCAGTGATGTTGTTCATTGATGTTATGGCAGTCCACTCTGCTTATTGTTTTTGGAGAATGTTGCACTCCTGTTTGTCATTGTGCACGAAACTTCACGCCAATAAATCATCAGGAATATTGCTGACTTGTGCGCGTCTCAAGCGTGGCGCGCCCTCTTCACGTTCGTCCTAACGCCTGTTAGTTGTCCGTGGATTTGCCTATATTTGGCGTTTAAAATGGAAACGTCTTTAGACATGGAAAATCGATTTTACAATCGATTCAATGAACACTTATGTCTCAAAAATCGAACAGGATTTGTTCACAAAAGTGACGGCCCTACTTCATTTTAATATGCAATATAAAAGGAGACAGTTTGAAGCATTTTGATTTTAATCTTCATAAAGCACCATAAAAGTATTTCACACGACGTCTGATGCAATACAATAGAACTTTAGAGCAAAATAAAGTAGTTTTTCACTGATAATCTGTCATTTTATGTCACATTGCACTAAAAAAAACACTTTCCTCTCACATTGGGAATTTAAACAGTTTATCAGAATGAAATGATTCAAATAATGATTCACAGGTTCATTTGATTCGTCCCTTTGTAACAAAATGTGAGCAACATGTCTATTTCACTGATATAGTTGTTCTGACACTTTCTGCCGTGTACATAAAAAAAACACATTCTGGATGGTTATACTGGATCCAAACTGCGGCCGAGCTGGGAAGCCTCCTGAGATACACTGAAGGAATATACAGTAGCCATGCCAGCCTTTCAGAGGAGAAGCACATTTAATATTTACAGGTGCCTCGCCACACACTGCAGTCTCAAAACACCCATATCATGTCACACACTTCCCTCTGCACTACTTTCTGCCTTATGTTCGCAGAGGGTGAAACACAACTTCACACACACACACACACACACACAGCCTGGCGACTGGGGACCGAATTATCTCAACACATGCCATCTAAAACCACCTCTGCTGCTTCTTACTCGCTTTTGGGGAATACAGACTGTCTTTTTATTTATTATTATTATTATTATTTGTGTTATTTATTCATGCCTCTGTTTATTTATTTATAAATGGCAGGCTGAGTGTACACTAGACTTTACTCGCGTCCCAAAAGCCGTGTTAATGCCATGCTGGTTGAGGATCTGTATTTCACATTAATAATACCAGCACTCAGTGCTTTATGGGACTTGTGTGGAACATCGCCAGTACCAGTGCAGTCCTGTATATGTACAGTAGTAGAAATCTGTGAACATCAGTGGCCAGTATTGGGGAACTATAGTGATGCCTATGAGAAAAAATTATATTATAAGAAATTTTATATTTTAATATATATATATATATTTTTTTTACCTTGGATGCATGTAAACCTATTGTAGGAGACAAAATTATGAACCTTTAAAATAGAATAATACGGCAGTGTTGCCAAGTCTGTGGTTTTCCTGCAGGATTAAGTCTACTTTTACACTGTTCCTGCAGCTTGGTTTATTTGTGTTTTATCTGATATCAATGCAAGTTGGGTGTGTGTGTGTGAGGGTGTGTGTGTGTGTGTGTGTGTAGGTGTGTGTGTGTGTGTGTGTGTGTGTGTGTGTGTGTGTGTGTGTGTGGGTGTGTGTGTGTATGTGTATTTGTATAATGTACTTGTTTCTGTTGCCAAACTGTTATTTTTTACGGTTTTTAAAATGATCTAAATTATGGCGTTTCTTATTTTATTAGTTGTATTTGGTGGATAACAGTGTTATTTTATTTGATTGTAGCATTTTGTAGCATAATGTTTTTCTTTTTATATTTTTAGTTTTCATGTTAATTTTAGTTTATTAATAATAATTTTGTTGTCTGCTTTTGTCATTTTATTATTATTTTTAAAAATGTATTAGGCCAATTATTTATTTATTTTTTAGTTAATTTTATTTCAAGTTAAGTAATTTGATTAACTTAAACTTATTTCAGATCATTGCTAAGGCAACATTCCTAATTTTCATTCAGTTTAAGTTCATCAACTAATATTCATATTTTTTCAGCAATTTTTCCATTAACAGTAAAGTTTTAGTTTTAGTTAACGATAATAACTTAGTTAGATAGTTTAATGCTGTCACAATTTAGATCCTCATTTTTGGCAGATAAATATTGTAATTGCATAAATTAATTATGTAATTTGATGTTTTTCTACACTACTGTACTAAAGTTTGGTTCTTTTGATGAATAGAAAGTTCAAAAGAACAGCATTTATTTTGCATCATTATTAATGTTGTTACTGTCACCTTTGATCAATTTAAAGCATCCTCGCATCTCACTGACCACAAACGTTTGAACGGTTCACTTCCGCCCTTAAATAGCATCATTAACATACTTCTTTCAAAAGAGTAGCTTGACTTTTGTTGAATTATGAGTAGCTTGTCTCTTGGCACGGTATAATTTCAAAGTAGCTTTTCCAAACACTGCCAAAGGCCTTTTTGTTGGTCCCTGCGTAGACCTGTCTTTACTGTCTGAAATGGACAAAAGGGATAGAAAAAGGAGAAAATGTAATGTTCCTGCCTTCATTTGTCCAAACATCTCAACATGGTGTCCTCTTTTCAGCTCACTGGAGCCTCGTGATGTGAATTTCATTTATCATACGAGTAAATGTGTCTGCTTCCATCTGCCTCACGCTCTGGATAACAGGAGCCAAACATGAAGAAAGAACAACAGAGCAAAATTAAAGACCTCTCCTACCAGAATACTCATTTGTGCCGGCTCATCTGCATCAGCTTTGGCTTCTCGTAAGCTACTTTAATAGACAGCGCTGTTCAGATCAGATCCATCAGAGGTGAAGAGAAGAGAAGAGCATGCTGGGGAAATGTGTCTCAAAGCTGTTTTTTACAGGGACTTTCTCTTTCTCCTCAAGAGCATCTGGCGTTTGCATGTGCAAGAGCATCGGCCCATGACCTGACCCGCTCTGAGCAATAACGAAGCACATCGTTGAGTTGCATTATCATCAAAGAGCGCCTTGTGTTGATTGCGATTAGGATGACATTGAGCGTCATCTGTATTGCCATGCTCAGTAATAACTCTCAGCGGTCGCCACAGCTCTAATGAGTTCATCTTAACACCAACAGACATGGCTAATTATTAATGCTGAGAGCGAAGATTAACATAACTGTGGATCGATATAAAAGAATTGATCTGTTTCCAAATTAAGGTTGAGCTGAGAACAATTTTTCATTAAAGGTTAGTGTACTAACACCTGTAGACTGTCTCTACTACGAATGATTCAAAGACTGTCTCTATGGGTGAGTCAGTGAATCGTTCAGTCCCATGATTTGTTCAAAACACTAATTAATTCAGGAATTAAATAAGCGACTGTCTTTGTAAATTAGTTTTTGAATCATTCACTCAAACGATTCATTCAGGAACTAATATAGTTGTCTCTATGAGAGAATCATTGAATCATTCAGTAATTATCTTTCTGAGCAAGTCATTCAGTCATTGAATCATTCAGTCAAATGATTTGTTTAAAACACTGATTCATTCAGGAATGAATCAAGTGACTCTTTCTAAACGAGTTTTTGAATCATTCACTCAAACGATTCATTCAGGAACTAATGTAGTTGTCTCTATGAGAGAATCATTGAATCATTCAGTAATTATCTTTCTGAGCAAGTCATTCAGTCATTGAATCATTCAGTCAAATGATTTGTTTAAAACACTGATTCATTCAGGAATTAATCAAGTGACTCTTTCTAAACGAGTTTTTGAATCATTCACTCAAACGATTCATTCAGGAACTAATGTAGTTGTCTCTATGAGAGAATCATTGAATCATTCAGTCAAATGATTTGTTCAGAACACTAATTCATTCAGGAATGAAACAAGCGACTGTCTTTGTTAATTAGTTTTTAATCATTCGCACAGTAATTGTCTTTTTGAGCAAGTCATTCAGTCATTGAATCATTCAGTCAAATTATTTGTTTAAAACACTCATTCATTTAGGAAACAAGCGACTATTTTTCTAAAAAAAATGTTTTTGAAGCATTCACTCAAATGATTCATTAAAAACATTGATTCGTTCAGGGACTCGAGTGGTTGTCATTTATGAGCGAGTCATCATTCAGTCAAATGATTTGTTCAAAACACTAATTCATTCAGGAATTAAACAAGCGACTGTCTTTGTAAATTAGTTTTTGAATCATTCACACAGTAATTGTCTTTTTGAGCAAGTCTTTCAGTCATTGAATCATTCAGTCAAATGATTTGTTTAAAACACTGATTCATTCAGGAATGAATCAAGTGACTCTTTCTAAACGAGTTTTTCAATCATTCACTCAAACGATTCATTCAGGAACTAATGTAGTTGTCTCTATGAGTCTCACATGTGACACTGAAGACTGGAGTAATGATCCTGAAAATTCAGCTTTGCATCACAAAAAATAAATGATAATTTAAAGTATAATAAATTGAAAACCAATTATTTTAAATTGTAATAATATATCACAATATTACATTTTTTCCTGTATTTTTGATCAAATAAATGCAGGCTTGATGAGCAGAAGAAACTTTTTTTCAAAAACATTAAAAATAGTAATGTTTCCAAACTTTTGGCCTGTACTGTACCTGTTGAGAAGAAAGCAGGCAAGTTCAGCATCTCTTTTGAAAGCTTTCTCCTGCATCAACTCTTTCCACCGTGGACCTACCCGTCCCATGTATATAAAGATAATAAATTCTTCGTTTACGAGGATAAGTCAGATCATTGGCAGAGGTATTTGTACACCATTGAGGACATATTTATGAATAATAATATTGATTTTAGATAATAAAATACTTAAAAAAACTACACATTGTCCCTTTAAACAGTTACACTTGTACTCACTGATTGTTTATTTATTGTCCGAGTCCTGTTTAAATTGTTGTTTTTAGTCGTTTGTATCTGTTTAGCCCATGCTAATGTTTTTGTATAAGTGTTTCTGAGTTCATGTGCTGTAAATTGTGTTTTATGTTCTGCTGAAAACCAGTTTTTAAACTGAGTCAGCCCCGTTTAAATTGTAACTTAATGTTACTTTTAACCTTTCCTGTATAATAAATGAAATGAATGAATACTACAGACGTCCTGTGGGAAAATTTCATTACTCCATCCATCCTTGTAAAGTTAATCCCGTCCGAATAGGGCTTTAGTTGCAAATTAATGAGAGTTAGTTTACATTAAAGGGATACTCCACTTTTTTTTGGAAATAGGCTCATTTTCCAACTCCCCCAGAGTTAAACAGTTGAGTCTTACCGTTTTCGAATCCATTCAGCCGATCTCCGGGTCTGGCGGTACCACTTTTAGCATAGCTTAGCATAGATCATTGAATCGGACAGGACCATTAGCATCTCGCTCAAAAAAATGACCAAAGAGTTTCGATATTTTTCCTTTTTAAAACTTGACTCTTCTGTAGTTACATCGTGTACTAAGACCGACGGAAAATGTAAAGTTGCGATTTTCTAGGCTTATATGGCTAGGAACTATACTCTCATTCCTGCGTAATAATCAAGAAACTTTGCAGCCGTACCATGAGTCCAGCAGGCGTAATGATATGACGCAGTGCCTGAAAATAGTCCCCAGCTCGGTAACTTCCAACGTGACCGGGACTAAGTTTGTCTAACCTATTAGACCTATTATCAGGCGCTGCGTCACATCATTACGCCTGCTGGACTCATGGTACGGCAGCAAAGTTTCTTGATTATTACGCAGGAATGAGAGTATAGTTCCTAGCCATATCAGCCTAGAAAATCGCAACTTTTCATTTTCCGTCGGTCTTAGTACACGATGTAACTACAGAAGAGTCAAGTTTTAAATAGGAAAAATATCGAAACTCTTTTTTTGAGAGAGATGCTAATGGTCATGTCCGATTCAATGATCTATGCTAAGCTATGCTAAAAGTGGTACCGCCAGACCCGGAGATCGGCTGAATGGATTCGAAAACGGTAAGACTCAACTCTTTAACTCTGGGGGAGTTGTAAAATGAGCCTATTTCCAAAAAAAAGTGGAGTATCCCTTTAAGTTGCAAATATAGTTAGTGGAATGCCTAAAGTGAACTATCGAAGTAAAGTGTAAGCTTACTGTAATAATAAATATTCAGATTGGAAGCTATAGCTTGCTGTGAGCAAAGTGTCGCTTGCCATGGTTTTGCTGTTTGGTTTTTGCTTTTTGTTCTGAAAAAGTTTCACGAACACCCCCCCAGCAATTGAGAGGTCCACCGTTTGAGAAACGCTGTGTTAGGAAATCAGTGCAAAACTTTCCATAAACTTAATGCAATGCTCTCAGCTGCTTTCGTTACTTTTGGTTGGGTACTTGGAAATCATGCATAGATATCACACTGTCCAAACCAGACATAACCGTGACAAATGGCCTCCTAAACCAGTTCTGACGCAGTCGAGAAAGTCCCGAACCGTCTGTGCCGTACAGGCTGAAGTGAGAGCCAGCTTATTGTATTAGTATGATGTTTTTTCCTCTGAATTCCATTATGGGTGTGTGTGTGTTCCCCCCCCCCCCCCCCCCCCCCCTCTGCCCACACCATGTAATGTTTTTGTGAAAAGTGTTTCATAAATGATTTGCCCAGACTTCATGTGTCATTTGAGATGCTCTGACAAAAACTTTGAGTGCAAGAAAAAAAAAAAGAAAAAAAAAACCCTGTTATCTTCAAACGGCAAACTCTCTTTCCTCAGGGATTCGCAGACTTCATCAGTGGCGCCTTATTGTTCGGTTTCCATTCTCATGGTTTTGAAGCTACAATAAAGGCCTATGTCTGATACTTGTGTGATGTGGTTTCGTCCGAGAGAAAAACAATCCTTTATTTTTAAAGAAAATCCCATATTCCCAAATGAATTGATAATTACAAACAGGATGGTTGAGATCTCTGGCTAATGCGGGGACTGAAAAATAACGGTCTCTCTGTTGGACGACATGTTTTATGAGGTTGGAGAGTGAAAATAATTAGAAATTCTTATGATGGTTCTGAAAAGACAGGGTGATAAAAGACATACGACCCACAGCTTGTGAGCTGACAGTCGGGCATGTCTTCTGGCTCTGCGTTGGTTTTGCTTTGAGGCGCGAGTGTCAGAGAGAAGAGCAGAACTAGCGTGCGAGGGTCAGGGTTTATGAGGAAACACATTCACTAATAGGGATTACGCTGTCAGTGGAGCTGCCGGTGATTCAGTGTGTGCAAATATAGGTCAGGAAGGTTTAACAACCACCTTTAAATATGCCTCTTATTTGTATATGTGTGTGTGTGTGTGTGTGTGTGTGTGTGTGTCACGTATTGTGTGGTAGCAGCGCATGATGAAGACGAAGGAGATGACAATAACAGTGTTTATTAAACTTTACAAACACTAGAATAAACTCAAGAGGAACGATAATGAGTAACAGAAACACAGGGATTAAAACACTGAGCAAAAAAAGGGAATTCAATTCAATTCACGTATATTTGTATAACGCTTTTCACAATACACATCGTTTCAAAGCAGCTTTACAGAAAATGCATGAGTCCTCATTACAATTTAGAGAGATTTGTTATCAGAGGTGACTAAGTTATGTACTTCATATACAAAATCACAGTTAGATAAAAATGTGTTAATTGAAATAGGGCTGCACAATTAATCGAATTTGTAATCGCGATTATAATTACGGATGCCACAATTATGTAATCGTTTAAAGGCGCAATTACAAAATAAAAGTTCACTTACATTATTCTGTGTTTAAGATGTTGTTTTTCTTTCTACATATTTTAAGCCCCCCCCCAATTGTTTTAATTTTAGTTTTTATATAACATTATAATACCATGCATATATTTACTTTGGTTTGGTTTCTTGAAATATATATATATATATATATATATATATATATATATATATATATATATATATATACATATATATTTTTAAAATAATTGGTTTTCAATTTATTATACTTTAAATTATCATTTATTTCTGTGATCAAAGCTGAATTTTCAGCATCATTACTCCAGTCTTCAGTGTCACATGTGACATCCAGTCTATCACATGATCCTTTAGAAATCATTCTAATATTCTGATTTATTATGAGTGTTGGACACAGTTCTGCTGCCTAATATAAAAAGAACTGCATTTATTCAAAATAAAAAAATATTTTCTAATAATATAAATTTTCTTTACTATTACTTTTTATCAATTTAACACATCCTTGCTGAATAAAAGTATTGATTTATTTAAAAAAAAAAAAAAAAAAAAAAATTACTGACCCCAAATGACTGACCAGTCGTGTATATTGTTGTTACAAAAGATTTCTATTTTTAAAACATTTGCTTCTTTTTTTATTTTTTTTTAATTTTTTTTATTCATCAAAGTATCCTAAAAAAGTATCACAGGTTATGAAAAAATATTAAACAGCAGAACTGTTTCCAACTTTGATAATGAATCATCATATTAGAATGATTTCTAAAGGATCATGTGATAGACTGGAGTAATGATCCTGAAAATTCAGCTTTGCATCACAGAAATAAATGATAATTTAAAGTAAAATAAATTGAAAACCAATTATTTTCAATTGTAATAATATATCACAATATATAAAAAAAAAAATTCTGTATTTTTGATCAAATAAATGCAGGCTTGATGAGCAGAAGAAACTTCTTTCAAAAACATAAAAAATAGTAATGTGTCCAAACTTTTGGCCTGTACTGTATATATATATATATATATATATTAGTTTTCAGCTTATTTTTATATAACAATATGGCATGCAGTGGCTTCAGACAGTGGCATAAAGCTATTCAAAACATCATTCAATGTAAATTGTGATAATCGTAATTTATAATCGCAATTACAATTTCAAGGGAATAATACAAAATTATGATTTTTGTCATAATCGTGCAGCCCTAAATTGAAACAATGTAATAATTTAAGGCAGAAACAATGAGCTCATTGAAGTAATGATTACTTGTTTGTTAATAAATGATTATGACATTTAGAAAATTGTTGCAGAAAATTAGTAGTGAAACTAATCGGTATTATGGAAACAATATTCAGTGACCAAAGAGTCAGAGAGGGAACACAAGAACAGGATCAGCTAAATTTCTTAATTTCATAAGTAATGACAGCCGACACTTTAAATATAACATGCCATCTCTACGTACAGAGACTGAAATAGTATTTTCTTGTAAAACGTACTCCAATAATATTTGAAACAATTTTTTTTATAGTGTAGTGAGAGAGAGAAAAGTGTTTTTATAATATATATATATAACACTGCCTACTCATCTGTCTTTCACAAGTCTAACATCATTGTTAGATTTTGCATCCTGAATAAACAAAATTGAATAATAATTTCACACTTTTTGAATAATTTGACAATGATTGATTGAAGTGACGCTGTAAAATATTCTGTGATATTTATCATGGTTTTGTTTTTCTTCACACGTCATGCCTCATATTTCATCTCAAACAGGCTCTTCACTGACGCTGGTGGTGATTGAAATGTTCAGTGTATTGTAAATAATGATACAGTTGACAGTCATAATTTGTGTAAAAAAAAAAAATATTGAAAGTATTTATTTAATTCTTTTAGATTTTCATAGGTTTCAAAAATGTAATTTATATTTTTATGAAAAAATATTGTACTTTATACAATAAAAAATATTTTTCTAATTTTAAATGGTCTTTACAACAAGAAAAAAGTTTTACAGTATATTTGAATTAAAATCCACTTCTGGTGAGAGCGAGCAAGTGTGTGTGTGTGAGTGAGTGAGTGAGTTAGTGAGTGAGTGAGTGTGTGTGAGTGAGAGTGTGAGTGTGTGTGTCTGTGTCTGTGTGTCTACGTTTGTGAGTGAGTGAGTGAGTGAGTGAGTGAGTGTGTGAGAGAGCGAGCTTGTGTGTGTGTGTGTGTGTGTGTGTGTGTGTCTGTATGTGTGTATGTGTTTGTGTCTGTGTGTCTACGTGTTTCTCTGTGTGTGTGTGTGTGTGAGTGACTGACTGACTTAGTGTGTGTGTGTGAGTGTGTGTGTCTACGTTTGTGAGTGAGTGAGTGAGTGAGTGAGAGAGCGAGCTTGTGTGTGTGTGTCTGTGTCTGTGTCTGTGTCTTTGTCTTTGTCTGTGTCTGTGTCTTTGTGTCTACGTGTTTCTGTGTGTGTGTGAGTGAGTGACTGAGTGTGTGCGAGAGTGTGTGTGTATGTGTCTGTGTCTTTGTGTCTACGTTTGTGAGTGAGTGAGAGAGAGCGAGCGGGCTTGTGTGTGTTTGTGTGTGTGTGTGTGTGTGTGTGTGTGTGTGTGTGTGAGTGTGTGTGTGTGTGTGTGTATGTGTGAGAGAGAGTGTGTGTGTGTGTGTGTGTGAGTTAGTGAGAGTGTGTGTGTGAGTTAGTGTGTGTGTGTGTGTGTGTGTGTGAGTTAGTGAGAGTGTGTGTGTGTGTGTGTGTGTGTGAGTTAGTGTGTGTGTGAGTTAGTGTGTGTGTGTGTGTGTGTGATATGAAATGCCTGAGATCCTCAGAGAAGCACGTTGTCAGTGAGCGTAACGCACGTACTGTGTGTCGATACTGTACGGTCTGACCATCTCTATAGTGAAGTCAGTCACTGTTTAATCATGTCATACTGTCATCATCAATGAATCCGGTTCACATGAGGTCTATGAAAACAATGCTTTCTCAAAACGTCAATAGACCACGACTAATGCAATTTTAATGAGACTTCTAAAATGATATTTTAGCTATGCGGCATACAGTAGTTTCTGCTAGAGCAGCACTACACCAGGAATGTCTTCTCCTCTGGGGATACAGTAGATTCACAGTATAAGGAACCAGATATTGCCAAGAAATGCTTGGTTTAGGGACCATTTGAAAAAGTATAAAAACTGAAAGTAGACTTTTTAAAACCGTTAAACAGATAGTCGCTCACTGAGAGATAAAAACCTCCATCCGGAACCTTTCCACCTCTGTGTTCCCGCAGACATTCGGGATCTGATCAGATTAATCATTCATGCACTTTTTCATGCATTTTAATGCTTAAAAAAAAAGAAAGTCACAATAATCTGAAATGCAAGTCAATTATATGTGTATATGTTGGAACATAAATTGCCAGATTTTTAATTAGATGCCATTTTTTACCAAACAGTGGTGCTATTGTGTAGGAGGAAAACATTATTTTTTTTTATTTTTTTTTTGTGTTCACACTTTTTGTGTCCAGACCAAAAGCTTTTTGGCATAAAGTTATGAATCCATGTCTACATTGAACCTTGCGTATGAGCGACTGTGGTTTATTGCTTGTTCAACATGCAGGATGTTTTGGGAACACTTTACAATAAGGTTCATTATTTAACATTAGTTAACTACCTTAGTTATCATGAACTAAGAATGAACAATACTTTTCCAGCATTTATTAATCTTAGTAAATATTAATTTCAACTTTTAATAATGCTTTATTAAAATCAAAGGTTGTATTTGTTAACATTATAGTCAATGCACTGTGAACTAACATAAACAAACAATGAACAGCTGGATTTTTATTAACTAACATTAACAAAGATTAATAAATACTGTAACAAATGTATTTACTGACATTTTCCTGAATATATATTATTTATGGTCTTAAGTCAAAAAGTGTGTTTAAAAGCATGACACACACACGCGCAAACTGTGACACGGGTTTGAGCACGAGCGCTTGGACCTCACACATTCACCGCTGACATTTAAAGGACAACGCAAAGCTGCGAACAGAGCATCCGTGTGTGTGTGTGTGTGTGTGTGTGTGTGTGACACATTTCCCAAATCATCTCAAGACTTCACAGAGAGCGTTTACATGTGTGTATGGAGGCTCACCCTTCATCACAGCGAGTGTATTGGAGTGTAAAGGCTCATGTCATCTCGAGTGTGAAACAGAGGTTTGTCAGATGTCAGAGGAGGGAATCTTGGGAAGACAATAAGACTCCATGTGCTTTACTAACGCCGTATCGTGACCCGACACACACACAAGGGTTGAGCTGCAGCGTGACACTATTAGTTTAACCATTTCTCAGTACAGATGTGGTATTTTAGATATGGTTTGTGGATTGTGTAGCAGACTCACTGTAGTTACATGTGGAGGACAATATTTCAGCAATCAAGTCTGTTCAGCTGTGCATTGATTTTTCTTTTAATTTCCAATTTGCTCACACGGTTTGGCGAAATTGTTTTAACTCTGTGCATATTTTGTGTGCACGTATTTGATAAATTATACAGTAATATTGTAAACAATATTATTACAATTGAAAATAACTCGTTTTCAGGGTCATTACTCCAGTCACGGGATTCTTTGATGAATAGAAAGTTCAAATGAACAGCATTTATTTGTATTTGAAGTATTTGTAACATTACAAATGTCTTTTACTGTCACTTTTGATCAATTTAAAGTATTAATTCCTTTTTTTTTATTTTTTATTTTTTTTTAGCTTACTGACTCAAAAATGTTTAATGGTAGTGTGAGAGCAGCTGGTAATATAATTTTTCTGTTTTATTTCTTTTGGAGATGCTTCTAATAAACATGTACTGGAATCAAATTACAGCTGGCTATATATATATATATTTAATATGTGTACTTTATAAAATGAAGTAGAAATAATAGAAATCATGTAAGTGATTATTTAATTAAATATATTTGATTGAATTTAAATAGATTTGTTTAATTATTAAATATTATATAACACTCATTATATTTGCCAAGCCACAGTAACTGGTTGATTTAGTACAGACCCTTAGTTGGAGTTTGCTTTTTAGAAAAAATTACAGGTAGGATTTATTTACGGCAGGATTATTATAGTTCAACTAAAATTAAAACTATAATTTTTTTGGTTTATTTAAATAAAATAAACATTAGCTGAAATAAAATAAAACTCAAATTTTCATTTAGTTTAACTTGATTTACTAAAATAACAAAAACTGAAATTAAATTATTAAAAACTATATAGACATTTAAAAAAAACTAAAACTTAAACAATAAAAACACTGAATGATACAACACTACAGATTATAGTCTCCGCCAACAGTCACGGACTGACGTACACTTAGGAGTTCATATCTAGTTGCGCTAGAAATAATCATCAAATGTTCTGTAAATGATGAATATACTCCTGTATAATAAGTTAATATCTTGATTCACAGTTTGCATTGTTTGTTTTTGAAAGCAGATCTTTGTTTCTGAGTTGTGGCGTTCGCAGCGAAGCCTAATGTGGCGCCGCGTGTTCATACACCTGTGAGGCGGACATGTGATGAATGCTGCGACCCGTCTCAGGTGACAGGACTAACCGGCTCTGAGCTGACAAGAGTCCCTGGAGAGTTCATCCAGACCCACACACACACACACACTCTCTGTCTAAAGTGGTAGGGGCCCGTGTCGTAATATATATATGTCAGTGGCTAAGTGACGGCACCATGGACTCATGGACTCCAGCGATGGTGGACATCGAGGACATGATGGGTCCATTTGTCATCTTTCTGTCAGGGTTCCTGGGGTGTTACGGGGGCGCTGATGGATTGGGCCGAGGGAGACGGTGGGTGGGTATTGATTTCAACCTCTAACTTTGCCAGAGAACCACAGGGAGCCGTAGTTACTGTATACCTGTTGTTGTCAACACTTGTTTGACAACTTTGTGCAACTTTGCAGTGCAACATTTGCAGAGTAATGCTCATGAAAATAACAAGTTTATCACTATGTTCACGGTGTTGATAACAAAAGCCGAGACAGTTTTAGTTAAAACATACGGTAGACGAAAATATGGGGAGAAAAAAATATGCATTGTTTTCCGTAACAACGTGGAACATCAACAATGAATAACTATGATATAAAGATTTCACAAAATTGTATATAAATATATAATATGTGTGTGTGCAAATCAGATTTTCACAACATGGACAGTTTTTGCATATTGTTTTTGTGAAATATTGATATGTTTACATTTATATTGTATGCATTTATTGATATAAGCTGTAATTCTCATCCTTTTTTTTTTTGTGTGACAACTTTGCAGTGCAACTTTACAGAGTAATGCTCATGAAAATAACAAAGATTATCACTTTTTGTTGATCAAATCACTAAGTTAGTGATGTAAATAACTGTTAACAAAGGGTGTTTTGTTTTTGTCAATGATAAAAAAGCTGAGACCGTTTTAGTTAAAACATGCGGTAGATGAAAATATGGGGAGAAAAAAATTATGCATTGTTTTTCGTAACAATGCGGAACATCAACAATGAATAACTATGACATAAAGATTTCACAAAATTAATAATATGTGTGTGTGCGTATCAGGAGATCAGGTTTTCACAACATGGACAGTTTTTATATATATATAATATACTACTGATATATTAAATTAACCACAATTCACAAGTTTCCAGAAGTTTCAAGAGCATATTCTTCAATAAAAACAATAGTAATTGAGGAGGGAAAATATGATTTGAATTAACATTTTGATTTTATGTAATTTTTAGCAATACAATTTTGACATTAGTAATGTTAACTATAATTTTTTTTAAATCAAATACTTGTATGTCATCCTGAGGCCCCGGGCCCCTGAACTAAAGTGTTATTTTCAGTGTTAGGGAAAGTTACTTTTGAAAGAAATGCATTACATTATTGCGGTTCTCATTGTAACTAATTGAGAATCAACCAACGGTAACAAAATGGCCATGAGTAACACACTTATCCCAGCAAAACCTGACGAAGCGTCTGTTGCTGTTGTTAATTGGTCTTTGCTGTTTTTAAAATTACATCAAACATCTGTAACACTTTATTTCAATGCTCCACTTTAGACATTCAACTAACTATGAGTAACTCTGCAACTACATGTAACTCTCATTAGAGACTGTCTGTTTTAAATCTGCTAACACTTTATTCTGATAATCGCCACAGACAGTCTACTGACTATAAGTAACTTTGCATGTACTTATTCTACTAACCTGAACCTAACAGTCTACTAATACACTGATGAGAGTTAGTTGACATGTAGTTGCAAAGTTGTCTAAAATGGACCATCGAAATAAAGTGTAACCCAAACATCTGCTTACACTTTCCTCATTAGTTCATCTCATATAAAATGCCAGAGATGACAAAATAGCATGTGAATTCGATGTAAGAATAGCTTGTTTCATGTTAAATCAGTGTAATCAGATCATCACCTATGCGTGACGGACTGACAGCCCGATATAACACACAATGATGAATCACTTTTTTCCCTCTGCTCTTGTCTTTGTGGTATTTACTGATCCGTGCGCCGACAGAAGCGAAGCAGAATCAGATCGAAATCCTCGTCCCACACATGCTGTGCATGCTGGGAAGGGGTGATAAAAACTTAATTGCCGAGCGCTGCTTTACTGTCGTGTTTCTGCGGTGAGGCCGTGAATAAATTCCCCATGACAATGTCTGTGTTCTGTGAGTAAACACAACACTGGCAGGTCCTTGTTTGCATATTGTTAATTTGTCCACGTCGCAGGTGCTCTGCAAACCGATGTCAGCCGTCACGCTAACCTTCCACCCGCCGCCCACTGACATGTTAGCATTTGTCTGAGAAATGCCAGGCCACGGATGCGACATGGTGTGGTTTGGACCCGGTTGATGGACCCGCATGGGGTCCAAACACAGTTTTAAACACGAAACAAACCCCCTGTTTGGGTCTGATGAGGCCTGACTTAAAGATGGTGCTGCACTCCATTTGCTGAAGTTGTTTCTGACGACAGTCGACATGAGGCGAGCTGTCAGTCAGATCGCAGGGGGCTTTTGCTCACAGAATACGTTCCAGTCGTGTTAACTGCTGTTGTAAAAGAGTAAGCCGTCTGTAAAAAGTTTAGTGGATATAGGAAACTACATGGATTGATGCAAAACGGGAAACTAGGGAGGATTGCAACATTGTAACATCATCAGTTTTACCAATTATGTATGAGCTGACTATTTTATATGTATATATGTATGTATATATGTGTATATAAATGTATGTATATGTATATATGTATGTATATATGTGTATATAAATGTATGTATATGTATGTACAGTATATGTGTATATATGTATGTATATATATATATATCGTATCCAAAATAAAAGTTTGTGTTTACATAATATATGTGTGTGTGTGTACTGTGTATAATTATTTTGGATATGTAAATACACACATATGCATGTATATATTTAAGAAAAATGTTATTTATATATAATATATAAATATTTAACTTATGTCTAAATATCTATACAGTATATAGAAGCAAATATTTACTAAATATATACATATATATGTGTGTATATATTAATATAAAATTATTATACACAGTACACACACACACACACACACACACACATATAATACATATTATGTAAAGACAAACTTTTATTTTGGAATGCGATTAATCGTGATTAATCGTTGCCCAGCACTAATATATTGTAACGATAACCAGCTGGAGTGCCCTTGAAAGCCTCCAAAGGGCACTCCACACCAGACTATCATGTTTCACTCACAAACTACATTTCCCATAACTCACTGCCTGGACTCATCATCACTTATCACTGATCACATTCACCTGTACCTCATTCACTGATTGCATTCACCTGTCTCATCCTGTTAGTCTGTCTATTTATACCATGTTCATTCATTCACTCACTGCGAAGTCTTGTTTAAGTGTTACACTGCAATTCCGAGCGTTTTCCCTGGTTTCTTGTCTTTTGGTTTATTTGGATTTCTTGCCCTGTTCCCTGGATTACTCTTTTGCCTCTGGTCCCTGCCTGTTTTGTTTGTTTCTTTGTTGGTTTGTTTGGACTGCCTACCTGTGTTTTGACCTTTTGCCTGTACGCTGGATTACGCCTCTGGATTGCCCCTAAATAAAAGCTGCGTTTGGATCTTAACCCTCGTGTCTCGGAGCAGTTCGTAACATATATATATATATATATATATATATATATATATATATATATATATATATATATATATATATATATATATATATATATATATATATATATATATATATATATTATTACACATACACACACACACACACAGTATATTTATATATATATATATCATCCCATATATATCAGGAGTATCATCCTCCTGAAGTGATGGTACAGTAGAAATTGTTCAGTAAGTATCTGTGCAAAATGATTTAAATGACTCAAAACAATGTTGGGTGTAACATTTCGTATTTATCTTGATTTGTGATCATGTTTTCTGTTCTATTAGTGTTACAACTTGATTAAATTAATTGATTAATTTGCTAATTTTAGACATACACTATACCTTTCAAAAATGTGGATTTGTTCATTTATAATTTATAATTTTATTCAGCAAATTATGCATTCTATTAAATTCTGTTCTTTTGAGCTTTCTATTTATCACATAATCCTGATTTTTTTTTATCACGGTTTCTACAAAAATATGAAGCAGCACGACTGTAACATTTGATAATAATCATAAATGTTTCTTGAGCATCAGATCATCATATTAGAATGATTTGTGAAGGATCATGTGACACTGAATGATGCTGAAAATTCAGCTTTGATCACAGGAATAAATTACACTTTACTGTATATTCACATAGAAAACTTTGGTTTCTGTTTTTACCTATTTTTGATGATAAATGCAGCCTTGCTGAGCATAAGAGACTTTTACATTTTACACACAGTATTTTGAAACTGTATAGTGTACATAGTAGATTTAATTTTTTATTTTTTTTGTAGTAGACATATATAAATATAATATATATGAAGACTTCATATGCACAAGCCTCTAAGTGCCATCTGAAATTTTCTTCTAAAATTAGCATTTTTTTCAAGCTTGTATATTTAAGTTCAGTAATTTCACTTTAATGACAATTAATAGGTCATTTTCATTGCCATTAAAGTGAAATAACTGAACATAAACATACAAGCTTGATCAAAATGATCATTCTAGAAGAAAATTTCAGATGACATTTTTTTATATCAAATTTATTTAATATAAACCCTATTATATTAATTAGAGCAAATATGTTTATTGCAAAAAAAAAAAAAGTACTTGTTACGTAACTTTTCACCTTCCTCATGTTTAAGGATATGCTATTTAAGATTTTTTAAACTGATTTTGCAGCCCCAGTTTCTCCCTCAAGGCTTTTTGTGATTCACTCTAGTAGTTTGTGTTTGTTCTGTTGATTGTTTCTTTGGCCGGTGTGAATGTGCTGACTAACTCCTGTCATGCTTGTGCTCATATCCCCAACATTACAACCACAAATCCAAACCGAGAGACTCTTATTGATCTGTCAAAAAGGTGAAAAGCTACAATCACTAACACACCGCAATACGATAAAACCTGGAGAAAGTCATTTGCTCGCACAGCTTATACGAATAACTTTTTTGATATGTGGGTGCCAGTTTTGGTTTCATAGATTTAAAAGCAGGTTTTTGGGAATGACAAGTATTTGTTTCGGCGAACAGAGGGAAAAAAAACAATCACATGATGCCTATTTTCAGCTATTACTGGCGTAAATCACGAGGGCGACCGCGCTGGAGTCAGAGTTAAAGGTTTAACCGGAGACAGAGTGGATGATGGGATTGCAAGGTACACTCTCAGAAAAAAAGGTACAAAAGCTGTCACTGGGGGACAGTACCATTCAAAAGGCTTCTAATATGTACCATTTAGGTACTAATATGTACACTTTTGGAACTAATATGTACACTTTTGGTACCAATATGTACCTTTGAGGGACTTATATGCACTCTTTAGGTACAAAGGTGTACCTTTTGAAAAGGTACTGCCACAGTGACAGCTTTTGTACCTTTTTTTCTGAGAGTGTACGTATATATATATATGGACTGAAGAATTTAAAGGGTGTAAAACACTTTTAATCTTGATGTGTGTGTGTGTGTGTGGGTCAGGTTTTGCCTGCATGACTCAAACAATATAAAAACCTAAAATCAAAGGGAACATTAGCTTAATAAACATTTAAATTATGTTTGTTAGTAAAAGGCATTTTTTTTGCACACAAAGTTGCCTAAAATAATGTATTGACTTGCGCTCTGGTTCAGCTCATAAATTTGCTAATTTTATTATTCATAACAGATCAGTCCCTCTCAGCGATGATGTCTCTTGGCCGGGTTTGTTGTTTTGTCTCTGAATTAGCAGTCTCAAATGTACGACACAGATGCATTTTCCAGAAGACTATTTATAATAGTCCTGAAGTGTATCTCCAGAAAAAAAAAAAACAGGGAAAAAAAAAGCAGTATTATGGGAAACGGTCGTCTGTCCCTGCCATTCCACACTATATTGTTGTCCATGATTTATTCGCCGTCTGTAGACGTGATGAATTTTCCAACATTCCCAATATCATTTAGCCAGAATGTGTAACTGGAGTCTCTCTTCATCAGTGCAATGTTGCTAAACCATTTTTTTTTAGAATATAAAATACATTCTGTCAGTATGTGAATGCTAATTAAACTAACCACTAGAAAAGGAGTGCATTACGTCTTTAAAAAGCACTAATTTGTGGAGTCGTTCTATTGCGGCGGCGCCTATAGCTCTATAGGTTTCCTTTTGTGTTAACACCATTTTTCTTCTGCTGTCCCAAACCGACTTGTTCTGATTAATTAGCGTCTGAAGATTATCGAATGCAGAGGCACATTTGCTCGGCTCGCAGGAGTGTGTGAAGAAGTGTGTAAGTGCATCCAGATATCTGTTAATTGGCTCTCTGGATATTCTAGATGTCTCTTGTTTTCCCTCATATCTTTGATGCCGGCAAGATCCCAACAATTACTCCAAGAGTCCGATAAGAGATACGATCACCGCTCTGCAAACACAGCGTGACGCAAGAGTGTTTTGCACTTTCTGGTTGGTCGGTTGCTCGTGGATTAATTATCCATTTACGGTAGTTTTGTACCTCAAAACTCACATTAGCTTAATTGAATCTTGCAAATATCACACACACACAATTGGGATATCTTCTGCACAAACATCTAGTTTTCCCTCATAATAGAGCATCTCCAAATGGCATCATTTATATCTTGTCGGTTAATTAGGCAGCGGATTGGACTCAAGCGCAGGGTCATTGTTTATTTAAAGATTTTTCTTCTGCTTTACTCGCTCTGCAAATATAGAGAAAAGATGCGCTGTGAAGTATTTATCAATTAATTGAATTCTCATCTGAAAATGTTAAGGAGTATTTTTTTTATTTTTTATGTTCTTTATAGTAAATAAAATCCCTGCCTTTACAAGCGTATGTTTTAGTGAATGCTGAATATGGCATGAGTGTGAAATGGATCATTAATATTTGCATGTGAAACACTAAACTTGGTTAAGGTGTTTCTCTGACTAAATTATTTGGCAAAAAAAGACAACAGGTTTTATTTTATTATGCAAAAACAAAAGGCATAGAAAAACAAAAAGCTGTATTAATAACATATTAATAACATCATATTTTGTTGGCTCTCCCTTGTTTTTGCATGTTAATAATTTCTTTGTATGATAACTATGGTTAGAAATATGCATGCACCGTCTGACATGTTTCATTGCGTTATTATCACAAATAAAACAATTGACTCCAAACACAACTATGCAAAATGCTTAAAAACATATTTTAATAATATTTGAATAAAGGGTGAAGATGCACATTTTCCTAGTCCGGACGTCACTTTTGGCCACTACTGTATTGCAGAAGTTATTTTGAACAAAGTAAAAACACAGTACTTTGCCAAAACTCTTTCTAGCACAATACGGCAAGCAAAAACATTTGCAATTTATTTGCAAAAACTATTTTTTTGTTTTTGTTCTCATATGCTGGTGCAGAATTATGCCGTGACATTATGTTTTTATTGTCCTTTTCTAAAATGGATATTAAGTAATAAGTACACCAAAACATGAAATTCCAGATGTACTTATATTTTTAAATATGTGCTGTACATATCCAAATAATTCAAATACAATGTGTATTTTTATGAAAATGATCAACTTTCTCATCATGTCCCACTTTCATCATGCATTGAGAGAAATATGAACATAAAGATTTCTCTAGTATGTCACCAGTGGTGAATATCACTTTATAATCTATTAAAACTTAATTTATTATTTGTATTGTATACTACACTATACCTTTTCTATACTTTCTAAACTTTTTTTTTTAATTTCTGTGTGAAATATCTCTTTAAGGATGATAGCCTTTGCAATAAAAATGTTTCCCGTTATATTTCAATATAATTTATCATCACTTTGCGTCCACAGATCCTCTTTAAAATCTGAAATCTTGTCTGCTTGAATATTTCATGTGTAAATATGTCACTCTTCTTCTGTTTGAATAAACAGCTGTCCAAACCTGTGAAGCAAAACAAGAAATACTTTTAAACGATTTTGTTTTCATTGCTTTCTCGTTCACCTTGAATAAGGTCATTTGAACAGATTTTTCTGCTTTAAGTTATTGAATTGTCACTTTCTTAAATGTTCTCTAATATCAGATTTCACAGCAGACCGTCGACTTCACTTCGTCTGTCCGGAATAACACTTCAGATGTGAATGAAAAGAAGCCACTATAAACTCGAATGACTTTCATTTTTTTCAGACGATAATATTGGTTCATCAATAACGTTGAATTCTGTTGCAATTCACGTGAATATAGCAGTTTCCAGCAGCCGAACCACCTGTACTGGTGCTTCGAGGTCTCGTAATGTGCAGTGCGTACCGTCTAAACGCACACCTGCTAGACCCATTAAATCTGCAGAATGAAACTTTTCCAAGTCCCAACAATTTGACGATTTAATAGTGATCTATAAAAATGTGTGAGAGGGGCTCACGGGGAAAAAGCTGAACAGCAGGGCTCTCCAGAAACATATCGGTTCAGCGCCTGCACATTATAAGAGCCTGGCTCTCTGGCTCCAGTCTACGGGAATATTTTTCTATGCAGACTGTGTGTCTAGATCTGTATATATATATATATATATGTACACCAATCTGCCCTCTTCCCCCATTCTGTCGACTTTGCTCCACTTGTCTCCGTTACTCTTTTGCTCGCTCTTTTTTGCAGACAGCTGAAAACTGGAGTGGTGGAATAAAAGGGATCATATGATGCAAAATGATTGACAGTGGTGGGATAGTTTAATGAAAGGGAGGAAAGAAACTGGCCTAATTTCTGCAGGTGAAAGGGATGCTGGGTAATCTGAGATGAATCGACATCCTAGTGAACAGTTTTGATAAATTGACAGCACATGTCGGCACCGATAGCCTTGTGTGCAGCGCCGACATATAGCGTCGCTGCGCTTCAGGTGACCCGAGTTCGAATCCCGGCTCGTGGACCTTTCCCGATCCCGTCCCCCGTCTCTCTCCCACCTCACTTCCTGTCCACTCTATAGACCTGATGTAGCTCTGCCCCTTTTCAGCGCTGTGCTCGTTGTCTTTTGTCTTCCGGTCTGTATTTTCACAGTGATCTTGCGTATTTATGAATGAACGTCTCGTTTTAAAATCTTCGCGGTCTACTGACATTTGTTAAGACATCTGCTTTAAACATTATAATCCTCACGATAACTTTCGTTAACTTTACATTAAGTTAATCCACTTCAAAAGCTGATTACTCTTGGACAGCAGCGCCATAGAGATATACAGAGTTCAAAGACAATATTCTAAAGATGGCGGCGCCCTCGTTTCTCTGGTGCATAAGGTCTATACTATCCTATCACAATAAAGGCAAAAATCACCCCCAAAAAATCCTTAAAAAATAAGTAAATTGACAGCTCATGTCTGAGTGCGTCCAGCATCTTTACTAGCGAGTGAATCCTCCTCGGGTGAAGATAGTCAGTGATGATTATGTGCAGATATTTAATCCGTTTGGGTTGTTAATGGTTTAGTGCGACAGAATTGAAGCAGAAATTTTAAATGTGCAATTTTCTTCACCCATTTTGCTTTATTTACTACTTAACCACATCAAAACATACTTGAGCCTAATTGTTGCTTCTCATAGTTGCTGCTTAAAACAACAATGAACTGTAGAGTCGAACCTCAAATGCACAAATTTCACAGTATTTGCTTTCAAAGCCCAGATATTTGTTTTGTTACTCATTATGAACGATGTCATTTTGATTTGTGCATTTTCTTCAGGACTCCGTCAGATGACGGCTCTGCAGCTGTTTAATATTGTGCATCTCGTTTTCAAAAACTTGCTCTTCAAAGTTTGTGTTCTCAGGACACCGAAACGCCGTTGAAGACGGTGTTGTGTAAACGGCCCCTAAGTTAATGACTTTTTACAATGGAAATGAATCAATTAAAAACTTACTTAAGCTAGACAATGAGTTTCTTCTAGAGCTGCTGTACAGCCAAAACAATATGTGTTGCATTCATTTCCTGTAAATCTGCTTTGAAACAATCTGTACTGTAAAAAGCGCTATATACATCAAGGTGACTTGACTTGACATTGAGATTTCTGCATTTAGCAGATGCTTTATCCACAATGACTTCTTGTGCATTCACTTTTAAAACATTTTTTCAGTATGTTTTTTTTTGTGTGGCAATTTAACCTTTTTGCAATGCTTGTTTTCTACAGTTTATTATTTAAAGAATCAAGATGTGGACTTTTACACTTATAATATATTTTTAAATCAATGGGGGAGGGGGGTTGTTTTGTGAGTGTGAGTGTGTGTGCGTGAGAGTGTGTTTGTGTGAGTGTGTGTTTGTGTGAGTGTGAGTGTGTGTGAGTGTGTGTGTGTGTTTGTGAGTGAGTGTGCGTTTGTGTGTGTGCTTGCGTGCGTGAGTGTGTGTGTGAGTGAGTAAGTGTGTTTATGTGTGTTTGAGTGAGTGTGTTTGTGCCTGTGGGTGTGTCCGTGTGTGTGTGAGTGTGTGATTTTGTGTGTGTGTGTGTGTTTGTTTTTGTGTGTTTGTTTTTGTGTGTGTGTGTGTGTGTGTGTGTGTGTGTCCTGGTAAAAATTTGCTCTCTCTCATGTTGTTCCAAACCTGCATGGAATTCTTTATTTTTGTGGAACATTTTGAAGAATGTTGGTAAACAAACCGTTTTGTGATTATTGACTTCCATTGTTTGGACAAAAAACCTCTCTCGCTTTCATAGAATGGCCTCTTCTCCGAGAGCGAGCTGTCTGAAGGGAAGGATAAGACCATGTTTGATGTTTTTTAAAGGATCAATTTCACTCAAAACCGTTGCTCCATAACAGAGAATGGTTTCATAACCAACTTCTGCAGCACACTGATCCTTCACCAGATTCATTAGCTGGAGAACTGCATCACTTAATAATCCTTCACAGTTACAGACATCCCACTGTTCATGGTTAATTGAGATCGGGTCTGTAGTTCGAGAGGGGGGATCTGAGGTAGGGGAGTAGGCTACTCGTGGTTAATGGGAGGTTCTGGGAGGGATATTTGGGTGGATATGGTGGTAAGGAACGAGGAAGGAAGGAAGGAAGGAAGGAAGGAAGGGAGGAAGGAAGGAAGGAAGGGAAGAAAGAAAGCAAGAAAGAAAGAAAGAAGGAAGGAAAGAAGGAAGGGAGGAAGGAAGGAGGAAGGAAGAAAGGAAAGGCAAGGAAAGGAAAGGAAAGCAAGAAGGAAGAGGAAGAAGGAAAGCAACGAAAGAAAGAATGAAGGAGGAAGGAAGGAAGAACGGAAGGAAGGAAGGAAGGAAGGAGGAAGGAAGGAAGGAAGTAAGGCAGGAAGGAAGAAGGAAGGAAGGAAGGAAGAAGGCAAGGAAGAACGGAAGAAGGAAGAGAAGGAAGAAAGGAAAGAAGAAGGAAGGAAGGAAGGAAGGAAGGAAGGAAGGAAGGAAGGAGCGACAGG
>CM038628.1:3463135-3518135 GCA_021554675.1 Leuciscus idus
CCCTCCATCCTTCCTTCATTCCTTCCTTCCTTCCTTCCTACATCTCACTGATAGGACAGCATAAACCTGCAATGCTATTTTTCAGTCTTATCTCACATGTTTCTGTTAGATCAGCTGGTCTCAGCTCGTCTCCGACCACCGTCACTCGTCCTTCAGGGTCTGTCCTGACCCACACACACTCCTGTCCCACACACACTCCTGACCCACACACACTCTCCTACACGAATCAAGCCAGCCAACTTCAGGCTAATGACTCTGAGAGGAACGTTTGCATTCAGTCTCCTAAATTGTGCCATGACACGGCAGGCTGCATTTATGACTGTTTTATTCCACCTGGGATAGAGCTCGTTTTTATGATATACTGTAGTTTGTATTACCAGTATTGAATGAGGCCTCAGTTAAGTGCTCGTTGCCTGAGGCGCTCACACGCTTCCGCACTCCTTACAGGGGATCCACATCTTATTTGTGTTATTGAACAAACTCTAAAAGAGATTAAACAGTAAAATTGAAAGTGAAAGACAATATCAATAATGCATAAATAAAAGTATTCATGGTATTCATGGAATATTGTGTCATAATATTTATTTTACTTTTGCTTTTCTTGTTGCGTGATGTGACAGGAAAAGTTTCTTTTGGTCATGCATGACTTTAACTCACTACTTTCTGATGTTGTCCTGTAACCGTCTACTACTAGCAAATCAATACTTTGCCTATGGCCTAATGGTATTTTTTTTTTACTATAATAAAAACATCTAATTATTTGTACTAAATATTAATGAATAATATTTATTATACAGTCCTGTAATTGTGTATTATATATTATATAATTTAAAATAAGTTAAATGTAATTATATTTAATATAATATTGTATTTTCTCATATCTTATATTATACATAATTATTATTATTATTATGTATATATATATATATATTTTTTTTTTTGATACTTTTATTCAGCATTAAATTGATCAAAAGTGAAATTTGTATTTCAATAAACGGCTGTTCTTTTGAACTTTCTATTCATCAAAGAATCTTGAATTTCCTCAAAAATATGATTTCAAGATATATTTTCAACATTGATAATAAATCATCATATTAGAATGATTTCTGAAGGATCATGTGACACTGAAGACTGGAGTAATGATACTGAAAATTCAGCTTTGATCACAGGAATAAATTACACTTTACTATATATTCACATTAAAAATAGTAAAAATAAAATAAAAAATGAATTAAAAAAATTCTAATTATATTTCACAGTATTGTTGTTCTTACTGTATTTTTTGATCAAATAAATTCAGCCTTGGCGAGCAGAAGATGCTTCTTTCTAAAACGTATTTTCAAAATTTAAGGTACAAAGAGGTACAAACTCCCCCTAGTTTGATCATGGCTTGATTTGCTCCCCCTATAGGACATACAGTATATTAAATATTTTAGGACCGTCTGTGAGGTTTAAAGGTTTCGGGTGTGTCTTCTGTCTGTTTGCAAACTACAACAACAGTTCAGGCCTGCGTTACAGCATGCAGATATTTCAGGACAGGAGATTCCTGAGAAATATTAGGAGGAATCAAACCACACAGCTTCTGTTTGCACTAATTACAATTATTCATTGATCACACACACACACACACACACACACACACACACACACACACACACACACACACACACACACACACACACACACACACACACACACACACACACACACACACACACACACACACACACACACACACACACTCATTCTTGTACATCTATCTTTATGAGGACATTCATTGACACAATGCAATATCTAGCCGCTTACCCTAACCTTACCCATCACAACTAAGTGCCTAACCCGAACCCCTGACCCTAAACCGACCCTTAACCTTATTATAACCTTATCCCTAAAACCAAGTCTTGACCCTCAAACAGGCCTTTAAAGGCTCTCAGAAAGTGCGGACCGGCCAAAATGTCCTCACTTTACTCTCTCTGTCCTCACTCCAATGGTCTAAAACTCAAACTGGTCCTCACAAAGATAGTTGTACAAGTACACACACACACACACAAACACACAGATATATCTTCTTCGTGTGAAATCGACGTCAGAGTTTGACAGGGTCCGTCTGTACCTGCTCATTTCTTTTTCCAGGGCTCGGGTATGTTGAACTAAAATAAGGCCGCCACAAGAATTCGCTGTGATGTTTCTAAAACCACTTTTCTGCAGATGTCATTTTAATTATGTAATGTCAAATCCGCACTACTTTTCTCCCTTAACTCGTTTAGAGAAATGCTTCTTGTTTACGGGGGGGAAAAAAAGAAAGATGTATTCTCGTTGCACAACGCTATGAAGGAATGTTTAAACAGGATGCAGGTTTTTATAAGACTGGCATCAACGCTCGTCTGCCATGAATCATTCCCAAAACGATTCGAAATGCACAACAGGTTTATTAGTTTGGTGACGCATTAAGTCAAAGGAAACATAAATGCTGCTGCTGTTTGCATGTTCCCTGGAGGATAATGGCACAAAGTGACAGCGGCAATAAGCGAAAATAATCACTAGTGACACTTAACTGGACTCTTGGCACGAGCCACGGACTATTCACCAGTCATGCCCGATGTTTCATCACGGCGACTTCTGACCACAGAGAGATGGGAACATTTCTCGACCCATGATGGCAGAGGGCACAAAGCCTTGATTGTGCGGGTCATTAAGTTAACTAGTCTATTTTGCCTCAAATGGTCTCTGCTGTGAGTTAAGGTGAGGTAATGTTTATATAGCATTATACCGCAGCACTTTCTGAAAATGAAAAGCTCACAATAGCCATATTCACACGCCGTTTTTCAGTGGAGATGGAGGGAAAGAAGGAATAAATTCTATATTCCTCCACTCTAATAGGTGTAATTACATTGGTGATATGGTAATGTAGAGTCTGTGCGAGGGGGAACAAAGAGCCGCTTGTACGGCGCTGGCGAAAATCAGATGTTAATGATATTTCAGGACCTTGTTGAGTCTGGACAGCAGGGCTGGAGCACCTCGAGGGGAAATGACTTCCATGCCGAACCTATTTCAGCCCGTCTGACTGATACTGGGGGGGGGGGGGGGGGGGGGGGGACGCGTTGGCAGACGATTTATCCATTTTACAATCTGGCCAAAGTGTGAAGTTAGGCTTTCAAGATGGCTATTTTTCCAGACGTGGCAAAATTCGTCACATTCAGGTTTACTGATTAGAGTTTTTCCCTTCATGCATGTCATTCCACATATACTAATGTTCAGAAAGTGAGATCAAGTCTTTCCCCGCCAGCGCTTTAAAAAAAAAAAAAAGAAAAAAAAAGTTGCCTGCATTTTTCCACAAAAGTTTAATGGCCCCCAGAATATTTGGTTGTATAATATCGGAATATGCAATATATTAAAAGAAAGAAAATACTCTCTCATAAAAAAATTATTCTAGCTTCATGTAATCATTTTAACAACACTTGAACACATTAAAAAGCAACATTTTGAGCAAAAAAGCTGAGAAAATAGCGTTTTTGTCAAAGACTGCATCCAGATCCGATTCAGAACGATGATGAAGACACAAAATTAAAAGTCCTGTTCTCGTCCTGGGTCGGCATTTCATTCAGTAACATTAGACAGTTTTGATTTATATGCTGTTTAATGTTTGATGATCGCTTTATTTTACATATGCATCTGCTTACTTATGCTATCGCTTGTTTCTGCTTCTTCTTCACATGCATGTCTTTTGATCCAGAGAGTCTGTACTCTTTCAGAAGATGCGTAACAGCGCCCCCTACAGTGTAACAGAGAAAACACGGAAAGCCAGACGAATTCAGTCAATGGCGAGGAAAGAGTTAATAGTCTTAATCAGCAATTAAATTGATCAAAAGTCACAGTCAAGATTCCTATTTCAAATAAATTCTATTCTTTTTAACTTTCTATTCATCAAAGAATCTAATGATAATAATCAGAAATGTTTCTTGATCATCAAATCATCATATGTGACACTGAAGAGTAATAAAAATGAAGCTTTGATCACAGGAAAAATTACAATAAAAATATAATATTAATGCTCAGCAGCCTCGATAAGCACGAGAGACCCAAAAAACATAAAAAAAAATCTCAGCGACCCCAAACTTTTTGGTAATAAGGAGAGCGGGAAAGGGCCCTCAGCGCGCACATAACCCAAGTCAAACAGTTTGCACTGAGCCCTTTTTTTCTAAAGATAATTTGCACTTGGCTCGCTGTCGTTATGAGCACAGAAAATGCCAGATGGATTTTCCACAGCGCTCCCCTTGATGGGGGCGTGTGCTGGACAAGTCTTGCCAGACAAATCCAGTATGAGTTTCTGTACCACAAAGGGCACTACTGTTTCATAAAGGAGCGGGCGAATGCCCAACAAACAGGGCCGGGGAGACTCGCGAGCGCTTTAAGTTCACCGTGGGCTTTTACACAAATCTACCGTGACAAATACTCCGCCGTAAGGGGTCTGGAGATAAAGTGAGTCGAGGGGCAAATCACCAGTGCGAGTCTATTCTCAGAAAGTTTGAATCTGACTCGAAACTCCCCCGAAATTTCTTACATGTGTAAAATAATTTAAGATAATCCACTGGAATGAAAAACAAACATCCCACAGTAAACATGGGAAATGAGAAGTTCTCGAAGCACGTTAGTCGACGTGGGAGGGATGGGATTCGGGATCAGATTCATCTTTCTTTTTACTCTTTAATACAGGTTCTTTTTACAGGTAATGATAAGCTTATTACCTGTGCGACTGCGGTTTCCCAGGATTCACAACTCATTAGAAGATGCGTCCCTCGAGCTCCCATTACGAATATAGAAATCTCGGAAAGTCATAGTTTGCTTATCATTAATGACAAGACATTAAGGTGATATACAGTTCACACGCTAATTATAAAATAAAGCTGTTTTTACAGCAAGACAGCGAAACATGTTGTTTGTTTTGTTGAGAGCGCGGAGGAAAAGTTTCACCTTGCTGTCAGAGCTGACATCACTTTTATTTGATTATTAAACTTTTGTTTATAGAGGAGCGTTGCATGGGATTTAGTGCATATGTTTCATTTATTTGTTCTCTTTCAGGAGCACCTTGAAATGCAATTGTTGTTTCAAACATATTGCAGGACTGTAAATTAAATATGGCATTTAGTCTTAATAGTGAATCACTGATGGTCGTTTTGGGTTGTGATTTGAGAGACGGGGCTAGTTGTCACACTTTTTATTTTATTAAATTTTTTACTCGAGTGAACATTTTTCAGGTTTGTTGAAAAATTGTGAAAGACAAATTCTTTTATAGATCACATACTTTAAAGTCTTGTATGAAATGAAACACAAATAAAACAAACAAGTGAACATTTCCACTGTTATTTCTCAGGGGAAACTAAATAAATAAATAAATACACTTTTTCTGTTTTGCATTTTAGAATTTTAGAAACACACACACACACACACACACACACACACACACACACACACACACACACACACACACGCACACGCACGTACAGAACATAAAAAAAAAATCTGAAATGTTTCTTGATCATAAAATCATCATATTAGACTGATTTCTGAAGGATCATGTGACACTGAAGACTGGAGTAATAAAAATGAAGCTTTGATCACAGGAAAAATGACATTTTACCATATATAGTTATAATAATATAATAATATAATATTAATGCTCATAAGCACGAGAGACCAAAAACATTAAAAAATTCTTAGCGACCCCAAACTTTTGGTAATAAGGACTTTAAAGTCTTGTATGAAATGAAACACATATAAAACAAACAAGTGAACATTTCCACTGTTATTTCTCAGGGGAAAATAAATAAATAAATAAATACATATTTTGAATTTTTTTGTAATGTTTTGTATTTTAGAATTTTAGAAAACACACATACACACACTCACACACGTACAGAACATAACATTTTTTTAAATATTAATAAAAACAAAAAAATATTTTCTGCATAACACATGGTATTTCAGCCCTTGTAAACATTGTGATAGTACAGTATTGCACATGTACGGCACAAGAGCTCATGCACGTTTTCTCGTGTGAAGCTGTAAATCTGTCCATCGTTCTGTAATCGGTGTTGTATGAGTGTTTTCTACTACAGGTTCCACATGTTTCTCAAGCTTTGTCATTCTGTAGCCGTGCAAACAATTCCAAATCTGAATCTCAATGCTCCTAATGTAAACACGGCCTTCTAATCTGTCTCTCTGAGTTTAGCAATTGTGCCCGGTCTTAATCTACGTGCCGGCTCGGCTCCGCTTCCCTCTGCTTTTAGTTTGGACGCGGAGCTTTTATGTGGCATATTGTCTGACGCTCTTTGGAAACTGAAATGCATTACACCATATGCTGCGCTGCAACTCATTACGAGCAGTGTCTGCTTCAAAGGCCTGCGACAGATTGATCCTCTGTACTAAACCCACACTCAGATGCATTGGAGGCTGGGCTTTAAAAGGAATAAATCAGGTTTGAAATTGTTAACTCTGTGTGATAATTCCTTGCTGGTACTGCTTTAGTTCCTGTAAAAGAGGTTTTTTTTCCCGTTTCTATATTGTTTTTAATTAACATAACCGATCTCGCTCTGTCACTTGCTCTGAATGGTGACAGCAGTTTTTATTGCGTATGAAAATCTAGCATATGAAGCTTATTGCCGGTGAAATTCCCCGAGCTTTTTGAACAGGGGCAAGGGGGCAACTGTGAATAATTTATGTCCATCTAAGCGTAACAGTCTGTGGGAGATTTCACGCATCAGTGTACGTTTTTAGCCCGAGTTTGAGATATTTAGCGGAGAGGAAAGGGAAATCATAATATTACATCAACCCCTCCCCAGCATGACAGCGACAGAACACAGCTCCCTTTATAGATGGCTATTTTAGTGTAAGTACATGCGTATAAATGGATCTGATACACCTGCAGGCTGACATGTACATACAGATATCTCATTTGAGTATATACATTTTGTCATATGACTGCGCAGCAGGTACAGGAGGGTCTCGTCCAGAACATCTGGCGTTCAGTAACGTCTTTGTGGTTGATAGGCTTGTAAAAGCAGAAAGTTACAGAGACAGAAAGCACCATGTGACTCAACCGTAAAAGTGTCACAGTCCATTGCACTAGAAAAAGAATAATCAGTCATCAACTTCTTCAAATATTGGAAAACACTTCAGTAAGCTGCCATCTGTTTTCCATGTAATATGAATAAAAACAGTGTGATGTCTCTATTCTTTAATTGTAACTGTTTTAGTATCTATTGCATTGGTCCTAATGGTTTTACATTTAACCCTCTGGTGCTCCACAAGTGGCTGTCAAAAATATATATATTTTCTTTTATTTCAATGAAATTAATGTGCTATATTTTAGTTTGATAATTTTTTTTATTTTTAGGAGATTCTATGGTGCTACATTATATTTATGCGGTAGTTATAATCCATTTATTAACTGGAAATTAAATTTCCAACTTAGACATAAATCTTGAATGCTTTGGAGACTTCAGTTTGGTCTCTTTTGTAAAGACGACACTTGACAGATTTTTGCGCAAGTGAAAAAAAAAAAAAAAGAAAAAAAAGTGAACCTAAAAAAGTTATAGAAGTTTACGTTTATTGTTATGAAAACTGCACAAAAATACAATAAATTTTTTTTTAGTGGACTATAAAATATATATTTTCCAGTACATTTTTTACTCTAAAACTGCAAGAGAATCAAAGCCTTAAATCTGAAAAAGTCATGTTCCAAATTTGAGGTTGATATCTCAAAAAATTTGCTTTCAGTGAGATTTTGTTTGTGCGCGTAAAAACACTTGAAATCAGGTTCCCATTCATTCCCATTCGTGGTTCATTTTTGACCATGAGTGGGACCATTTTTTTCAGGACCATTCAACCTTTTTGAATCATGTCCATGAGATTTTTTTAACAAGTGGCAAAACCTTTACCAAGTTTTGTACCATTCCAATAAAGTAAAAACAAAAAAACAACAAAATTTTTTCAGTCAAAAAGGAACAAAGAGCACCGGAGGATATGAAGACGTTAAAAATGATTTAAATTTGAATTAAAATGAATAAAAAAAATTTAAATTAAAAATATATTAGATCAAAATAAAAATAAATAAAATAAAAATTAAGGTAAAAATGCTTTAAAAAAAGAAGAAGTGCTGAACATGTATGTTTACCTCATGCAATGTTTAGCAAACATGCATGCATGCACCATCTTTAATTCTGTAAAAAAAAGAAAGAAAAGAAAAAACCTGAAAGTAATCATTTTTGTGTTAATTTACATTTTATTAATTTCAAATGTTCCCTTTATTCCCATTGGTTCATTTTATTCCGTTTCGGAATGCTCTTAATCAATTCTTTGTTTATCATAAACAGCTGCCACAGTTTCTTTTATTGTTAAACTTTGTTTACAGTGTGAATATTACTTCAAAATGATGGACATGACAGTCTGGGAAAACAAAAGCAACATGGATGGAAAACTAAAACATACCCCCCCCCCCATCTGGTAACAAGTCTTTCAGTTTTTCTGATTAAACACTGTTTATACTGTTTGTCTGTTGTATGATACTGTATAAATCTCTAAACACTCAATAAATCCAGTGAAACTGTACCTAAATGTAGGTCAACTTCTAGACGGGATAAACAGAAAAGCAGAAATCCTCTCACAAATTACACTGATTTAGAACTGTTGAGCGCTCACGGAGTCTCCCTCTAAAAATACTTTTCTTTTTGCGAAATTTAGGATGAAAAAACATGGAAATCTGTCTTCATTCAGTCCCACTCAATTTATTCCAGAAATGAAACACTTTTATGTCCTTACACGCAAATGTGGGCCTCCACCGAGAGATCTCAGCGAGCATCGGCGAGCATGTGTGTCCTATTTGGGTCTTACAGTAACGTGCCATCTGTATTTGTGCTTGTAATAGAGTGATTAATACCGGGGAGGAACATCATCACACACTCAGGCTCCGGGTTTTAGGCTGGACTATCAGCATGCAGCTCAGACTTTCATGTGCAGATCGGCAAATTGAACCCAAATGCTCTAATGATGTGCTTTTGAAATCATTCCTTATCTTTCATATGCAGTTACTGTCGGAAAACAATGAGGATATTCTTGCAGGCTGCTGAATATGGTTGTGAATATTCAGCAGAAGCGGATCCGTGCTGCGTCCGTCAGAATATTTAGAGGTAATCGATATGACCAGGATCTAGGATAAGTGTTGGTGAAAAGGTCAACCTGGGGGGGTCGTGATCATTTATTTGCTTGTTCATAGGTCACATCGAGTCGGAAATCTCTTCATTGACTCTTCCAGCTGATAATGGACTTTGCCAAGGAGGGGTCACTGACTTATGCAGTATCATTGACTTACATTGCTGTATGCAGGCCAATGTTTATCGAAGTCTGTTTTTAATGTCAAGAAAAAAATTAAAAATAAATGTTAGGTCACTCTTGAACATTTCATTTTACTAGTAAGCTTTAAATAAATTAAAAGAAAGAATTTTCTGAACGTTTTTGGGAAGTGAATGTTACAGTTCAGATTTGTTCAGATAGACAGCAGAGTGTCTGACTCAAATCTGATAAGTTGTTTGTAGTCTGAACAGCAAAATCCCTTGTGAAATCCATTTTTCTGTGGTTTAAAATCATGCGATTCAGTCTGAAGGATCAGAACTGATTTCAAGTAGTTTTCTTTTCTTTTCTAGGTGCAGCATGTGTCACAAGTCATAGAAAAATGTGCAGGATTGTCTACAGTCATTTTCACACCGGTGACGTATGTAGTTTCTGTGACACTAGTGACACTTAGCGTAATTATAAATAAATACAGCATATTCTCAAACAACCTTGCAAACGCTCCTTTCACGCACCAAACATCACGAACACAGCTCTTGTGAAGGCACGTCTCAACAGGTTCTTTCAATGAAAGGTCCAACATATTAGGAATACTTTTAGCTGTGTTGCTATGTGTCATGAGTAAGCAGTTGAGTAGACTAACACTCTGTCTAGACCGAACGGGAGCGTCTCGCTTATAATAAACCCATATAACGGATCTGCACTGGGCGCATTTTATAAACATGACGTGCCACAACAAAGCAATCAATATAAACTGGAACATTTGTCTTTCTGAAGGAGTGCATGATGATCCTATCTGGTATTGAAGCGACCATTGTAGTGTATTGCATCTCAATGCAACGTTCTTAACCTGTTTAATCTTTGAAGGTCTAAATGTAGCAAATTTTTGCTTGCACTTCTGTAACTGAAGCCGAATGTCTTTTCCCATGTAACATGTCAGCCACTCCCCAAACTCTCCTCCTGCTACTGTAGCCACTCCCCAAACTCTCCGTCTGCTACAGTAGCCACTCCCCAAACTCTCCTCCTGCTACAGTAGCCACGCCCCAAACTCTCCTCCTGCTACTGTAGCCACTCCCCAAACTCTCCTCCTGCTACAGTAGCCACTCCCCAAACTCTCCTTTTGCTACAGTAGCCACGCCCCAAACTCTCCATCTGCTACAGTAGCCATGCCCCAAACTCTCCGTCTGCTACTGTAGCCACTCCCCAAACTCTCCTCCTGCTACAGTAGCCACGCCCCAAACTCTCCTCCTGCTACAGTAGCCACTCCCCAAACTCTCCTTTTGCTACAGTAGCCACGCCCCAAACTCTCCATCTGCTACAGTAGCCATGCCCCAAACTCTCCATCTGCTACAGTAGCCACTCCCCAAACTCTCCTTTTGCTATAGTAGCCACGCCCCAAACTCTTCATCTGCTACAGTAGCCACGCCCCAAACTCTCCGTCTGCTACAGTAGCCACGCCCCAAACTCTCCGTCTGCTACAGTAGTGTTGTAAAGTTTTCTTTTATCGAAGCAGAGACCAGGAGACAGTTGGGATCACGTTCAAACAGAAGAGTTTCTTTATTTGAGCGTGGCTGCGGTTTCGTCCAACATAATCTAAAGTATATAAATTTACAGGGTGTCTTATAGGCATTTTAGGAGGAGGGACTTTTGAAGGTGGAGACAAATTCAAACAAAGCATGTAAATGAGTATACAGGTTAAGGTAACACCCTAGACTGTGAGGGTCTGGCCAATCCTAATTCAATCAGCATAAGGCTGCAAGAGCCATTTGGGTCCGAAAGCCATTTGCAGAACAAAAGGTGAGATTCTCAGTGAATCATTCGTGTGCTAATCCCATCAGTCTGAGTGATACTGGGACTCAAAGAGCCATTAAAGACAATGAGGAGAAAACAGGAAAGGCAACTTTGCTGAGCAGAATCATTATCTTACCCTTAAACACTAAATACAATATTCTTTACCGTGATGTTATGTAAGGAAGCATATTTGAAATAGATTCTTAAATTTTAACCCTTCAGTAGCCATGCCCCAAACTCTCCGTCTGCTACAGTAGCCACGCCAAACTCTCCGTCTGCTACAGTAGCCACGCCCCAAACTCTCCGTCTGCTACAGTAGCCACGCCCCAAACTCTCCGTCTGCTACAGTAGCCACGCCCCAAACTCTCCGTCTGCTACAGTAGCCACGCCCCAAACTCTCCGTCTGCTACAGTAGCCACGCCCCAAACTCTCCTCCTGCTACAGTAGCCACTCCCCAAACTCTCCTCCTGCTACAGTAGCCACTCCCCAAACTCTCCTTTTGCTACAGTAGCCACGCCCCAAACTCTCCATCTGCTACAGTAGCCACGCCCCAAACTCTCCTTTTGCTACAGTAGCCACGCCCCAAACTCTCCGTCTGCTACAGTAGCCACTCCCCAAACTCTCCATCTGCTACAGTAGCCACGCCCCAAACACTCTAGGCTTGTTTGACTTGAACCGGCGCTGCACAGGCCGATCGGTTTATGACATCAATGTACCGCGAGAGCAATTCAAAAGCATAAGGAGCCGTCTGCTCTCTATTCGCTCTCGCGGTATTTTGATGTCATTCACCCATCGGTTTGTGTAGCGTCGGTTCAAGTCGAACAAGCCTTCTGTCTACTACAGTAGCCACGCCCCAAACTCGCCATCTGCTACAGTAGCCACGCCCCAAACTCGCCATCTGCTACAGTGGCCACACCCCAAACACGCTGTCTGCTACAGTAGCCACGCCCCAAACACTCTGTCTGCTACAGTAGCCACGCCCCAAACACTCTGTCTGCTACAGTAGCCACGCCCCAAACTCGCCATCTGCTACAGTAGCCACGCCCCAAACTCGCCATCTGCTACAGTAGCCACACCCCAAACACGCTGTCTGCTACAGTAGCCACGCCCCAAACACTGTCTGCTACAGTAGCCACGCCCCAAACTCTACTTTTGCTACAGTAGCCACGCCCCAAACTCTCCACCTGCTACAGTAGCCATGCCCCAAACTCAGAAGCCACGCCCCAAACTCTCCACCTGCTACAGTAGACACGCCCCAAACTCACCATCTGCTACAGTAGCCACACCCCAAACACTCTGTCTGCTACAGTAGCCACGCCCAAACTCTCCACCTGCCACAGTAGCCACGCCCCAAACTCAGAAGCCACGCCCCAAACTCTCCACCTGCTACAGTAGCCACGCCCAAACTCTCAATCTGCTATAGTAGCCACGCCCCAAAACCAGTAGCCACGCCCCAAACACTCCACCTGCTACAGTAGCCACGCCCCCAAACTCAGTAGCCACGCCCCAAACTCTCCATCTGCTACAGTAGCCACGCCCCAAACTCTCATTCTGCTACAGTAGCCACGCCCCAAACTCTCATTCTGCTACAGTAGCCACGCCCCAAACTCTCCGTCTGCTACAGTAGCCACGCCCCCAAACTCACGCCATAGGTTGATCTGGAAAGAGATTGACAGATCTGAGCAGACTGCTTTTATTTTGTTGGTGCCTTTGAGGCTCAATGTTTACACTTTTGGGGGAGATAAACCCATGCATGACAGTACTAGTAGTCAATAATCTGGGTTTAGATAATGTATTTTAACATAAAAAAAAAAGGTTCATAGTTGAACATCGTCTGTACACTTCACTAGCAGTCTTGTGGGCCCTTCGGGAAGGGAAACAGTTGCTTACTTTAATTGACTATGAGTCCTGAACTGCCCTTCAAGGGCACAGAAGTGCCATTTGGAATCGGTCCATTCTGTCCATCCATAACCAACAGATAAAATCTTTGTCTAATTACTGCAGCCAGTCCAATGACAAAGAAAAAAAAAAAAGAACCTGCAAAGTAATTTAACTCTGTGTGCATTGATAGAAAGTAATTAAAGGCTTTGAAGTGAGAACTATATCTTTTCAGATGTGAGATCTGTTGAGCTGGAAAGCTTGAGATTAAGATGTTTTGCATCAGCTTTCTGTAGCACTGGAGAATATAAAAGAAGAAAAATATGTGTAATGGAGACACAATGGCATGACAGAAGTGATACAGCAGGCTCTTCTTTATCAAAAGAATTGGCTGAAATGATGTTTCTCAATGTGACATGAGGAACGAGAATGGCTATGAATAAAGATGAGGATTCTTGCCCAGTAAGACTGTATTAGTAGAAATCAAACAACCGATGCGTGTGAATGCTAATAATGTTCAGAAATAGACAATTGTGTTTCCTTGGAAGACCTCTTCCTTATTCTGAGCTGTCTGGAAGTAGAGTTTCAGCTCAGCTTTAATACACTGTTGTCATTTTAAATGTAAAATACCCAGCATACTATAACTGTTCATGTCCTTCCATTTCAGTAATGTTTTTAATGCTCATTTTTCCCCTCAGGATGTCAACTGTCTTCCGGTAGGAACTGAGGGATCTGACGGACCTGTTGAACCATGGTAAAAACTTTCAGATATCGTTTCGATATTGTGAAAATCTATAATGCAATGGGTTAAACAAGCAAATAATTCAGCATTTTCTTTATTACTTCATTCAAGTGATATCGTCCTCCATTCTGCAATCATTTCAAGTATGAGATTACTTCTATATTTATGCACTTGGCAGATCCAAACTACTCGGATTGCATTTAGGATATGAATTTGATCAATTCATGCATTCCCTGGAAATCAAACCCATGACATTGGCGTTGCTACTGTTTTAGCTACATGAAAGCATTATATGCATAATATTGGCTATACTTAAATAAATAAGTTACATTATAAACTACATTTAATATATTAATGTATTGAACATAATTTAATTAAATATTAAATATACGATTTTTTTAAATGTTTTTCAAACAAGTCTCTGATGCTCATGGATGCATGTGTTTTATCAAACGTACATTAAAAACAGTAATGTTTGTGAAATATTATTACATTTAAAAATAACTTTTTTATGATTTTAAAATGTAATTTATTCCTGTGATCAAAGCTGAATTTTCAGCATCATTACTCCAGTCTTCAGTGTCACATGATCCTTCAGAAATCACTCTAATATGATGATTTGATGCTCAAGAAACTTCAGTGTTGAAAAAGTTGTGATATGCTTTATTTTTTTAGGGTTCATTGATGAATGGAAAGTTCATTTATTTGACGTAGAAATCATTTGTAACATTATAAATGTCTTTAACGTCACTTTTGGTCAATTTAATAATGCATCCTTGCTAAATAAAAGTATTAATTTCTTTAAAAAGACAAAATCTTACTGAACCCAAACTTTTCAACAGATCATATTTTTTAAGACATCTCTTTAGATCTTTAGGTTAGTATGTTTCAGTCCTGGATGAAGAAAAAAATTATAGACATAAAAATTGCGCTGAATATTCACATTTGGTGTGAAAGGACCATTTGACTGCAACTATCTTCAAAACTCTGAATGCGTTGTGAATGTGCAGCAGTTCAAGCTGAATTAATCAGAACGTTTGAGCAATATCGTTGCTCCTCGCAAGCACACGACAAACGGAAAGTGACAGCAGTAATATGTTTTCAATGGGACGTAAGACAACTTTAGAAGTTGTGCTTTCCAGTAGAATTGCAGTAAAATGGAGGTAAAATGAAGATTGAATTGCGAATGCAGGAGATGTTCTCATCTGCCGTTGCTCCTCCGCTTTGTTCGGCCCAGTTTGAGGGTGTTCGCTTCTAGGGAGCATGTTTGCCAGAAACCTCAAAGAACATCTAAAACATGTTTCTCTCTCTCTCTCTCTCTCTCTCTGACTGCAGTGAGGGCAACACTGTCTCTTCTGCAGAGGATTATATCCCAGGAGCATTCATGACCTTCATAGTCTCACTGGAGAAGGGCTTGTTCTGAGAGAATTGGATTCTCTTTGTTGTGTCTATTTCTTCATTCTCTTTTTAGACTTCTTAGTTAAGCAAGCAAACTGAGGAACAGTGAGCCAGAACACTTCTATTAACACTGGTCTGTTTAACTTCTGTCATCCTCATGGCCCTTCTAAATGATCGTGACAACATCAAACATATGTGAACTGTTTTGGCACCAATTAGCACATGTATAAATAGGTATAAACACACATTTATGGAGGTTTTCTTAATTAATACTAGACTATGAAAACATGACATCCCTTTATCAAGGACCTTCATAGACATTGTTGATGCAGCTTCTTGTTGATACTTTCAGCTTCTGCAAATACATTTTTTTTTTCAACCAGATGTTACATAGCCTGGAAATCCAGACCTAAATGTGAAAGATTAATGGTCTGGCATCGACTAATGAAAATCGGCCAGCTCGAGGGGCGGCACCAAGCATGCATTTGAAAATCTCACTGCACGCAATTGGATAACACTACGACCAATCACAACAAGCCCCATACGCTTAGCTACCAGCGGAGCTAACTGGTAGATTAGACTCTTGCCGTATCCGGTCGGCAAAACAGCAAAAACGCCCTTCTTGCAAAGGAACGATTCGAGCGGCGTCTTCTGTTCCTCTTTTAGATAAAAAGCCAAGTCTAACTCGTTCATTGTAGCGGCCAAAGCCGTTTCAAACAACTGGTGTTCATCCATAGCCATCTTGCAATGTTTACTAATGACTTCGACGTCACAGCGCTGTCGTCATCTCGCCTCTGGCCCGCCTATATCAGATAACCCGATGTGATTGGTGCAGCTCGGATACAAGGGCATATTTAATGAGCATCATTACTCGACGCCAGAGTAACTCGCTGAGCAAATTCAACTTGTGCTCTCGCGAGAACTCTGGGTTTCCAGGGTAGGTGTTGCATACCGCCGTGTTGAAATTTTCATGCAAAGAAAGCTTAAGAATAGATGAGATATGTTTTCCACAGTATAATATGCATATGTATTTTAGATATTTTGAGACACAAGATGGATGAAATATAACTGAAACATTATGTAGCAATTCAATTTACAGTCCTGAATGTGGACTTGGCAAAACGAGTGACATTTTTGCTGTGAAGTTATAGTCAAAATGTTTGAAAATTATGTGAATTCTTCAACTACAGTCATGCTCTGCAAAAAATGCATGACCTTAAAGCAACACTCCACCGAAATAGGGCTTATTCACCGTCTTTCCTACATTTAGATATGTGGGCAAACGCATTTTTGTCTCAGTGCATGCATTGTTTTAGTTTTGGCAGCGCCGCCGCTAGCTTAGCTTAGCATAATGAATGGAATCCTTTGTTGCCAGCTAGCATGTCATGAGTAAAATTGATAAAAAATTGAATAAAATAAAAACCCAATTACTTCTTGTGGCCTGCCTATTCACAATGAGTACAAATAGCAATGCAGATTAAGATGCAGATATTGACATGGGACTATATTGGGGTGAAGCACAGGCGAAACACTGCTAGAGATATCACGCACACCTTGCGCCCAAGTAGCAGTGTTTCGCCTGTGCTTCACCCCAGTATAGTCCAAAGTCAATATCGCCTAGTCTTAATCTGCATTGCTATTTGTACTCGTTGTGAATACGCAGGCCACAAGAAGTCTTTTTTTTTTTTGGATCACTTTTACTCATGACATGCTAGCTGGCAACAAAGGATTCCATTCATTATGCTAAGCTAAGCTAGCGCCGGCGCTGCCAAACAAAAACAATGCATGCACTGAGACAAAATGCGTTTGCCCACCTATCTAAATGTAGGAAAGATTGTGAATAAGCCCTATTTCAAAAAACAATGGAGTGTTCCTTTAACTACACAATAAGAGTAGCCTAAGCTTCTTTATAAGCTGTCACTGATTACAGTTTTCTGCACCTAGAGTCTCCAGCCCGTTTGATAAAGCAGACGAGTTTCCTTCTGTATGATTAATCGATCCACTTTTTAGTACTTCTACTCCCTCCTCAGACCGCCAGAGTAACTCCTCTTTCAGCGATACAGACACACTGAATTATTAACCTTCAAAACAGCCTTTTAACTTGCTCATGATAAACAGAATATGGCCTTACGCTGACTGATTTAAAACTTCTTGCCCTCTCAGGCCTGTGGAGGAGAGGATGTGGAGTGAAATCCTGCAGTGACTGAGGAAGGCATGTCTTGACTTTTAAGATGGATCGCAAATCAATAATCAGTTCAGGAGATTCATGTGCTTGAATTCATAGTCCTCCCTGTTTCAAGACTCCAGAATGCAATGAAAATAAATAAAAATGCACACTAATAATTTAAAAGCTAGTTGAGAAAACCTTGTGTGCATCCATTTGCAATCTTAGAGTACGTGTCAGGAAAATGACTCTTATGAACTGGTTCTTTTTAATGAGTCAGTCAAAAAGATTCACAAATCAGACTCGCTTAAATGACTCGTTTTGAACTCAAATTATATTTTTTGCCTATTTCTTGTTCTAAATGACCCAGTGACTTACTGTATATTTAGATTCATAAGATTTATTATTGAAACGTGGAAGTCTAATGATAAGGTTGAGTCGACTGTAAAGGGATGCATTATTTGGCTGTCATGTTGGAAGAATAACTTTATTTTATTGTATTTTATTGACATTTCCCCCTGGAGCCCTGTGTTGTGTGTAGCTTCATCATATTAAAATGTGAAGCGTTGGTGTTTAGCAACTTACACGGTAACTTTAAAGAAGCCACACAGTTCCTCTTTCATCAGCGTTTCGGTGGAAATATCGCGTCTCCAGCGCTTTACGTAAACCCTTTCACAGTCTGTTACATTGCAGAAGATGGAAGTCTGATAAATAACCTCATTACAGGAGTTCAAAGAAAGTGGTCATGGATTGTCTGGAAGTTTCCATAGGCCGTGAGCTGGGTTCTCTGTTCTCCAGCTGCAGGCCTGCGTCTACAGTATCTCATCAATTCTGAGCTGATTGGGGTCACGTACCGTGAGGAAAAGATATGCTTTAGGGCTCCAAACACTGTAATAATGAGACCTCCTTTTTCCTACATTACCGAGGACAGACGTTGGTGAAATGTGATCACATATGTTAATGAAAACCATGATCACTTGCCATGTGTCCCAGATTGTATAGGCATGTTGTCAATGTGCTTTTATTCATCATAATTTCATTAACGTTGAAACTTTTGTGTTGAGTCCTCATGACCATTTGTTGTCCGCATGATCAAACACCATCATTTACTCATCCTAATATTCTCCCAAACTCACAGGACTTTCTTCTGAAATGTTTAAAACTGCATGATGTTCTAATTTTTTATAGAAAGTCATGCAGATGTGAAACAGCATGAGGGTGAGTAAATGAGACTTTTTATTTTTGGTTGAACTATCCCATTAAAATTGGTGTTTTCATGCATGAACACCTTTAGGTTGAACCTTAATTTTTCAAAATTTCCTCATCACAGAATATTAATTAGATGACCTAAAAACGTAGCAGATCTCAACAAGGATTTCTTTCAGGCCAGATTTTTTACTTACTTTTACTTTTACTTTTACTTGTTTTACTTACATTTTCACTGGCCTAACCACAAAAGAAGGATTATTATTATTATTATTGTTGTTGTCGTTGTTGTTGTTGTTGTTGTTATATTCTAAGTGATATTATTTATTTTCTGAATGTATTTTTTATATTTTCTATAAATATTTATAATATTTAATTGAATGGTTATTTACATTTTTTTATTAATATTTATATAAAATATTTGTTTTTACAACTTTTTAAACTAAATGCTGGCATCATTGCAGGACATGAAGTTATTTATTATTATTATCATTATTGAATTTTTCAATAATGAAAAACAAATTATTGTTATTATTATGTTTCAAGCTAAAAAAATCTAAATGCATTTTTATATTTTCTATTAACTGAATGGTTATTTTTATTATTATTTTTTATTAATATTATTATAAAATATATATTTTTTCTTTTTCTTTTTTTAACTAAATGCTGGCATCATTGATGGGCATGAAGTTATTTATTATTATTATCATTATTTAATATTTATATGTTAAAAAGCATTAAATTATTATTATTATTATGTTTCAAGCTAAAAAATATAATATAATATATATATATATATATATATATATAATATATATAAAAAGTAAAAAAAAATAAATAAAATTATGACAGATAATTGTAAATATAACAGATATTCTTTTTTTTATTTTTTTTTAACTAAATGCTGGCACATTGCTGATATGAAGTTATTTATTAATATTATTATTTAATATTTATATATTTTTTAAATCATTAAATTATTATTATGTTTCAAGCTAAAAGCATTCTGTAGACATGAATGATTCTGTTAAAGTGACCCGAAAACAACCTATAATCAATAATCCTGCAATTTATCTGATAAAAGAGATGATTGTGGGAGGGAAAGGAGGTGACAGTGTGGAAAACTCATGCCTGAGTGATCAGAGATGATTGGAGGATGAAGTATTGACAGGAACATTTTCTCATCAGTTCCTTTGGATGGAACAGACGCCAGTGACAGGATAAAGACACAAGGCTTTTATGGAATATCTATTCTCCTGCTTTCCCTGAGCCTCCATGGGACATGACAGGGAATTGGTTTTAAGAAGCGACGGGTCACCTGCAGTTTTCATAACTGAGAAGTGAATGGCAGGTAAAACTCCTAATGCACATGTCCCGAAGTGAAACCTGGGAGGATGATTTTCATCTCATTTCTAAGCACCTTTCAAATGTTGAAATACTCCAAGACTGAGTAGTCTACTTTTCTTAGTGACTCTAAAATTGGCTGAATTTAATGCATGACTTGTTTAAAATGCATGAAATAGGCCCCTTCTCTTCAGATGGGCAGATGTTCTCAACACAAATTTGTTGCTATGAAAACCGAATGCAAATGTTATACTTTTCCTCAGACAGGAAAGAGTTTCAAATCATCAAGACTATTTTTCATTTAGTCTCATTTTGGCCTTCACAGTTTGAAAGCGAAATTGAGAGTGCTTGCAAGATCACATAAAGGAACAAACCTTGGCGTCTCTGAAAAATATATGGTTTGAGAGGTACAGCGTGCAGAGGAAGCCTGAGAGCTGAAAGCACTTCAGAGGCTTTTTCTCCTTAAGGTTTGCATGAGATCAGACTCTTTATACGTGCAACAACTTGAGAGTGTGATGAACAAATGATATTGCATCAAGTGTTCCCACTTATCACCCACTTTTCCATTCTAGGCCTGTTCCCATCCCAACTTTTTTAAATGAGCATAAAAAACTGATGCACACGATTTTTTTTATTATTATAAGGGTCTGTTTACACCTGGTCACTTCATGCGTTTTCTGTGATCGGATAGCTATGTAAATGCCCTCCGAAACGCATTTGAGACGGATTTGAACCCGACCACTTCAGGAGGAGGTCTGGGCCGCATTCCAGACGAAACCGGACAAGTGTAAACGTATCTGGTTGTTGAAACCGCATATGTAAATTTTACTCCTCCCAAAAATGATAAAAAATAAACGTGAGAGCTTGTTATAGGCCATATGTCATGTTATAGCCAGATATGACGACGCTACTGGAACACGCATCGCCGCAGATGAGAAGCTGAGCATCTATTCATTAAACAAACGAGCAAACTATCGCAAATCAAAGTGAAAGTAAGTCGCAGACGCTTAACACACAATCATCTTCATTAAAAGTAAAGAAACGAAATGATCTTACAGGGCTGTTGCCGCTCTCTCTTATTGCGGACTTTGATTTTGAAATTTTAGCTAACAATAAAACGCAGCTCATATATGTTGCTTTCGGTGACGTGCACTCCGTTAAATCTGCATATAGCGCGGGAATTGAAGATCAGATTTATATCCGTTTTGCAAAAACACATTTATGTGACCAGGTGATAAATCAGATAGCTATCCGTTCTGAGATAACGCATGAAATGGCCAGGTGTAAACCGCCCCTAAGACATGCACATAAACTACGATGGAAACACATTTACCGAATAAATCCCTCGATGTGCATCAAAAAAACGGAGATAACCGGACTAAACAGCGGACCAATCGCATCGCAGCGTCTCAAATGTTGGTTTGGTGGCTCTGAAACGTCAAAGTCTGTCATCAGAATGATTTGGTTTAATTCCCTCTGAAGCGTCTCACACGATTGCGTTCACAAACACCAGCATCCGCACGCCAGAGAACACGACAGCGTTTATTGTGTTTCGTCTCTGAGACAAACTCGTTTATGATGGAGGGAAAAAGAGCCGGTTGCACCAACTTCCATTTTTATTACAGATATTTTGTGCCAATTATGTTCTCTTGAACATGTGGGATGGAAACGCTGCTTTATTCGCAAATGTCTCTTAAAAAAAATAAAAAAATGTATGCATATGCATTTATCACAAATGTTATTAGAAATTGTTTTGAATTTTATTCAAATGGGAGTCTAACTGTGAGAGTGCATCTTATCTCATCTAGTTTTCATTTTCTCGTCTTTTCTCTCATAGTCCCGACTAGTTCTTAGTCTCATCTGATCTTCTGTCATCTTGTCTTGTTGACACGTATATCCTTTATTATAATCCCATCTCTCGTTTCATCTCATCTCATCACGTTTCCTCTCCATCATCTTCTATCTCGTCTCCTCTTCTGTTCTTTTATATCTCACATCATCTCACCTCGTCTCTGGACGTATCAGTTCTCCGAGTCCATAAACGTCCCGTGGCGCCGATAGGCCCTGCTCTCCTCCACCACTGATTAATTAAAGATCTCTCACTCCACACTTACTCATTTCTCTGATTTATGTAATGTCATCCAGCTTGTGCTCCATGTTCAGGTTAGGCTTGTTCTCTTCACAGAATCCCTACTTACGATAATGGGTATGGTAATCCTTAGGCCAACATTCATGAATACAAGACTGAATTATACTGACATGACACCAACAATCCATTTAAACAGCCATTGAGAGCAGCGAGCTTTTGGCTTGACACCTTTGCTTATGTTTCTGACTACTGATAGTTGTCTCTGTTCATCCTGAGAGTCAGACTCAAACAGATGTCTTTTCCTCGTCCTCATTTACACAAAAGAGCGAAGATGCCTCAGAGTTTCATTGCTGCCGAGTCCCAGAGGATCGCTTTAATGCGAGAGAGAGTGGCCGAAAATGTTCTTCTTGTATGACAGCCAAGATCATCAATCATTTTCCTTGTGATTTCGAATGCATGTGAATCCAATTTAGTGGAAATTCTCTCTACAAAGGCTCTGCTAATGCGGTGCATAATCTGCTGGTTACACAATATACTGTGAACCAATAAGCAAATGATGTTTTGCCAATTTGATTGATATATGGAAATATGAGAAAAGTTTGTGCATGAAAATTCCAGCTGACATTGACAAAGATACTTTTTTTTATTTTATTTTTTTTATCCGTTCTTCCCTAATCGCAAAATCCACTGCACTCATAACATCAAGTGGGCAACAAATGAAAAATAGCTACACCACAATAGCTGGCAATATATTCCTCCATCCTGGTATTTGGCAGCCTGCAGATGTGGCTTTACAGTTAAAGGGTTCATTCACCCAAAAATGAAAATTCTGTCAGTAATTACTCACCCTCATGTTGTTCCAACCCCGTAAGACTTTCGTTCATCTTCGGAAAATACTAAAAGCGTATTTCTTCATACAAGTTATGAAATTATCCAACAAGTTTTAAATAAACAATGCAAAGTGCTTGGTGTAAAATCCATATGCACCTACACATCACATTGGACATTACATTATTTTCTATTAATATTGATTTCCATATACAGTATCTCAGGCTCTCTTCAAATAACATTGGACCCCGTTGGCTTTCACTATGGAAAAAATATATATAAATATTATATATATAGTTTAAATGTATAGTTAAAGGAACACGTCGACTTTTTGTGATTTTAGCTTATTCTCTGTATCCCCCAGAGTTAGATAAGTCCACACATACCCTTCTCATCTCCATGCGTACCGTAACTCTGTCTGACGCACCCACCGCTAGCCTAGCTTAGCACAAAGACTGGAGGTAAGCAGCTCCAGCTAGCATACTGCTCCCAATAAGTGACAAAATAACGCCAATATTTTCCTATTTACATGTTGTGATTTGTATAGTCACAGCGTGTACAAATAACAAGGTCACATGAGACACAGCCATCTTCTAACCGTATACATACTGGGAACTATATTCTCAGAAGGCGAAGCACTGCTACTTCTGCGGAGTGATTTGCTCGCTGCACCTGAGACCTTGTGACCTTGTTATTTGTACACACTGTGACTATACAAATCACAACATGTAAATAGGAAAATGTTGGCGTTATTTTGTCACTTATTGGGAGCAGTATGCTAGCTGGAGCCGTTTACCTCCAGTCTTTGTGCTAAGCTAGGCTAGCGGTGGGTGCGTCAGACAGAGTTACGGCACGCACAGAGATGAGAAGGGCATGTGTGGACTTATCTAACTCTGGGGGATACGGGGAATAAGCTAAAGTCACAAAAAGTCGGCATGTTCCTATAACCTTTTGTTAGCTTATAGCACAGCTATCTACGTTTAGTTTAGCTACAGTATACTGTAGCTAACCCACTTTTGATTATGAGCAGTTTGTACCATGAGAAGCAACCGTTTCAAAGCAGCTTCTCCACTGTTTCTCAGATTTGTGAGGTGGGATTCATGTTAGTGAGATATGAAGTCCTTCACAGATCCCAAAGGAGCAGAAACAGGCTCTATATGCTGCATCTTATTTGATCTTAAGTAAACACTTCTCATGTTCCAAGAACAAGATTACACGTGTCCTATATTAAGATGTGTCCCAATAACATGCTTTTGGAATTGTTTAACTGTGTGCTACTGATTAGTTTAGTTCAACTCTATGTTTTATTTCGTTCAGAAAACGTGAGACAGTGAAGATATGCAGTTCCCACAAAAGCTTTCTTTGTTCTCACACATGTAAAATCCCCCCTGTTGACCTTTGGCGTCACGTTTACAGTGTGTGTGGTGAACTCCAGCGAGGCCTGAGGTCATCAGTGGACATGAACACATGCACGTCAAAGATCCTGAAAATAAGCTCAAAATGCACAGCATTCGGATCCAGTCAGATCGGTACAAATGCAAATTGGATGTAATGGCGTTCTCTCTAGAGAAGGAAAAATCAAGCTGCGTTTTTGTTTCTGCTGTTGAAGTATGTGGTTTTATTTACTGTAACCATTTTATAAAAACATAACCATTTTTCTTGTCTGATGCATTTAATCTGTCTGTTTGCAGGCTTTTTATGTTCTTGCTGAAAGCATATTAAATCAAGAGTTTTCAAACAAGGGATGCCGCAATCTATCTATCTATCTATCTATCTATCTATCTATCTATCTATCTATCTATCTATCTATCTATCTATCTATCTATCTATCTATCTATCTATCTATCTATCTATCTATCTATCTATCTATCTATCTATCTATCTATCTATCTATCGTTCTATCTATCGTTCTATCTATCGTTCTATCTATCGTTCTATCGTTCTATCTATCTATCTATGGCTGCATCTATCTATCTATCTATCTATCTATCTATCTATCTATCTATCTATCTATCTATCTATCTATCTATCTATCTATCTATCTATCTATCTATCGTTCTATCTATCTATCGTTCTATCGTTCTATCGTTCTATCGTTCTATCTATCGTTCTATCGTTCTATCTATCGTTCTAGCCATTTATCAATAATTCCATCCATCCTTAATTTCTGTTAGTTTGATCGTCCATCATTTTTAGGCCTGTAAAAGTTCAAATGATTTTATTACATTCAGATTCACAGAATTTGTTAATATTATTTCACTCTGCTTTCTTACAGTTTTTCTCAGTCGCTTTGGTGCATTTCTCACATCACTATTTACATTTGCACAACAGTTAATGCCGTTCTCAAAACAATTAGTACAAACTGCAAAACCTAGTTGATAACCTGCAAAAGCGTGTCACTTGCTCAAAATGGAGATAGCTCATTCCTCAAAAGCAAGTATTCATGTCAATGAAAGTGTCAGTGTCATCAAGATGAAAAGTCCTGCCACCATTGTCTATGAACAAGATAGTCAAATGGCTTTGTCATGTTTTCATTATGAAAGTTTGCTCTGTAAATGTTTTCCAATGCAAAAAAAGTCAGATCTTGGTGACACTACCTGAGAATGCTCAAGACAGCACTATATACTATTTGCACAGCCATTTGAAAAATACAGTAAAGTTACACATTACTGTATTTAGTGAGGTAACTGAGTACAAGACACTGAACATGTATGTTTCACATTTTTACTGCATATGCTCTTTGCAATTCTAATTTGTTCACAGCATTGTGCAAAAGAAAAAATACATCCTTATTTACAACAAACATAAACTCCCTTTGGGTAGAGCTGTGCAACACTGGAAACAATATTGCAGTACATATTGGAACTGAACATACAACATATATAGTACTGTAATCATTCATGCACATCCAGACGTTCCTCTCTGTCTGACCTCATAATTTCATCTACATCACAGCGAATATCATCTCTTGCAATGCAGCGAGGAAAGTATCTCCTCGAGTGGCGATTAAAAAAGATTTTTTTAAATTTGTAAAATTTGCTTGACAGATTTTGACAACTAGTTTTGTATGTAATGACTCAAGCAATGAAATGAGGACTATTAGTTTTATATGGAATGAATATTCAGCATTGACAAGTATAGTTAATTTTGACTGACATGACATAAGCAAATGATAATGTTTTAAAACAGCAGAGAGTTGTATGAAAGCAATTGATGCATGTCCAAAAGCATTTGCAATTTGTTGGAAGGAATGAGAAACTGCTACTATGATGTGCACAAATGACTAAATGTTGTGGAGGTTGAACTAACTGTTGTGCAAATGTAAATAGTGATGTGAGAAATGCACCAAAGCGACTGAGAAAAACTGTAAGTCAGAAATATTTTTTTGTACAAATATATATATATATATTTTTTTTTTGCGAATATCCACTGTACCAGTGTAAAATATACAAATACTTTAGGGGGGATAGGCAACTCCGGTCCTGGATGGCCGCTGTCCTGCAGAGTTTAGCTTCAGCCCTGATAAAAACTCACCTGCCTGTATCTATCTAGTAATCCTGAAAACACTGATTGCCTTGTTCAGGTGTGTTTAATTAGGGTTGGAGCTAAACTCTGCAGGACAGTGGCCCTCCAGGACCGGAGTTGTCTATCCCTGCGGTATCTGCATATTCCATTTTTTTTCCATAACAATGAACACAAACTGAGTACAAATAATTTCTAATCAAATGAATTGTGGTTATGTATTGTATTTAAAACACTATTTAACAGTGCGGAAAAAACTGCATACAGTTTTGTGGAGAAAACAAATCTTAATACAAATCTTTTTAAACAATTTGCTTCAGTATAATGACAAAAAAAAAAAAAGAACAAAAAAAAGAATGTTGTCATAATATCGTTTAATATTTTCCTCTGAAAGTATAAATGTGTTTTAGCTGCCGTTATATTTTAGGAAGGGGTCAAAAGGGATATTTGGGATCATAAAGTTTGAATTTATCTATTAATTAAAACAAACAAATGGAATGTTTTATTGGCGAAAGATTTTTTCCTTCTAAAAAACACGACTAAAGCCTATGGTTGAATGCTTTTTCAGTCGAGTCGGAGCTGCTTGGTTCTGGTCTATCCCAGCATGCCCACTGTGATTTCTGTTTCTGAAATGTTAATGGCCAGGTCTGGCACGAGGTTTCGAGCGGTGCTCACGCGAAGAACCAATCAGACGGCAGTCATGGTCCTGATTGGACCCACAGCAGCAGAAGAACCGGCTCGCATCTTGATACGAGAGCGCGGGGCAATTTCTAATCTGGTGAAGGGGAGTTGAAAGGAAAGTGGAACCCTGGGTAATTCAGCACAGCAGCAACAGGCTTTTCCATTTGGACCCCAGGCTATAGCAGGCAAGGCCTCACATTTCGCAGGTCTCCGTGGGATTAGCCATTACAATGGTGAAAAGCAGAGGTCTGCACCAGCTAAGGAGATCAAAGCCATTTCTCTTCAACCAGGACCATGCTAAATGCACAATTGGAGAGAGACAGACGCAGACCTGCATACCCTGACACATAGAAAGTGAGAAAGTGAGAAAGACACTTTAAAGGGAACTCTTGGTTCTGTCTTCTTCTCTCCTCCCCTTCACGTTCAGCACTTCCGTGTTTCATTAAATGTGTCGGGGATGAAAGAGCGAGGGATTTCTCTTCTCTGATGCATGCCTCTGCTCAGCTTTGCCTCAGATGGACTCATGTCTGATTTGCTGCAAAGACACGACTTGTTCAGTATGTGCATGACATGAATTAGGATCGCACTGAGCACATTTACTTCCCAATCATGAAACGAAACAGTGCTAAACAATACATGGAGTTGAACAAACTAGTAGCAAATGAATTGAAAGGTGGTGGTCGAGCGGTCAAAGAAATATTCTGGCTTAACACTCTCAATTCCCACGCTCGTGGAATTGATTATTAAAATTAAATAACTTATTAAAATATTTGGAACTTGTGGTGGTTTTTTTAGGCCCAGTGAAAAGGGAAATAATTAAAATTCTGTCATCATCATTTATTCTCCCTCATGTCGTTCCAAACCATGACTTTCTTTTTTCTGTTGAACATGAAAGAAGATATTAGTGAATGAAGAAACGTTTCACTGTCCATAGAGTGAAAGTCAATGGTGACCACAAATTTTCTTCTATATGGAACACAAAAGAAGATATTAAAGAAAGTTTTTCTAGCTATTCTCAGCTCTGAATATTTAATTGGTTAGAAATGGCCTTTTTGAGTGCAATTTCTATGACTGTTTTTATTTTTTTATCCCAATGCATCTGACAGGCTTCCATTATGAATCTATTACTGCATTTTCTTTCCCCCACAAATTGAGTTTAAATCGTTTAAAAAACGTTTAAATGACTCGCTGTTGTGAACAGATGGTGTGCCACAAATAAATAACTGGAAACGTTTTATTTTAAAGGGATAGTTCACCGAAATATAACAATTCTGTCATCATTTACTCTTCCTCATGTCGTTTCTAGACTCTTGTTCATCTTCACAACTCAAGTGTTTTTAATGAAATCGGAGAGGTTTCTGTCCCCCATTTGAAAGTCTAGGTATAACCAAACCTTAAAGATCCAGAAAGGTCATAAAGGGGTCATACACCGAATCCACATATAAACACACACACAAACAAACCTCATTAGTTCTCATGTTTGAGCTTCTGTGTTTATGGTGAATCACTCTGGATGTGTTTGTGAATCAAAACCTAAATTAAATCTGTTCATTATATAAAGCAATTGAAGACTTTTCACAAGACTTGGATTAAACCGCTCGATATGGATTTGTTTTGATGTCTTAATGATTTATTTTTTGTATCTTTGAAGTTTTGGTTACCTGAGCTTTTAATAAAGGGGCAGAAACCTCTCAGGTTTCATTGAAAATATATGAATTTGTGTTTCAAAGATAAACAAAGGTCTTATGGGTTTTAAATGACATGAGGGAGAGTAAATGATGCTTTGTAAAAAATATGATCAAAAGCATGGCAACATATGCTTTTATATTACTTTAACGCATAAAAATAATTCGTTATATGAGATTCAACTTGATAGTTTAATATAATTTAATAATATACTTTATTTTCTATAGCACTTTTAAAAGTAGCATCTCAAAGCGCTTCACAAGAATGAGATCCAATAAAACATACAATTATACAAACAATGCATTAATGAAAGTGCAATACAAAGTAATAAATACCATACAAACAATGCATTAATGAAAGGGGAATACAGACAAAGTAAAAAAAATACAAAAATAAAAGCATACTATCAAAAGTTCAACAAGTAAATACAAAAATCGAATAATTTTAAGATAAAAGTTGAATTGACAATTTGATTATACCTAAAAATTTAAGGCAGAAAAGTTTATGTGGACATTTTGGAAAGTTTGACAAAATAAAACATTTTGGCTGAACTTTCCCTTTAAGATGCAGAGCTGAAGTATGCGATTCGATCCATTATCACCACCAAACAGAATCGCAAAAGTAATTATTGCTTTCAGAAGGCTTCCCCGTCTGGCCCCAAACACTCGCCGTCGGTGAAACCTCCTGACGGTCCGATCTCTCGGAGACGGCTCGAGTCTGGGAAGTGGAAGCGTGGCTGTGGCCAAACCTTTCTAATTTAATTGACTGGGACCTCAGAAAACTGGCAAAGGTTGCCAAGCTCATTATCTGGAAAAGATCAAGCTTTTAGCATTGGTGCAGGAAAAGCAAGAATATAATTGAATGAGTAATTGGAATACAGTTATGTCAGAGAAGCTTTTCCCTGTTTGCGAGGACTGTATCAAGGGATGAACATAATTTGTTGCAACTTGCTCGCGTGAGGCGGGAACGAGGAAGAGAGAGACCGTGTTGAGCTCCATTTACCGTAGAAACACAGTAACTACTGCAGTTACTACGTTCAGTATCTAAATCTCTAGAAAGAAAGTTTACTTCGACTTCGACTTCGACCCTCCCGTGGGAGACATAACTCGCTGCTTAACTACAATAGTGTTGTAACGGTCACAAGCTGGAGTGCCCATGAGAGCCGCCAGAGGGCACTCCACACCAGACTATCTTGTTCACTCAGACTACATTTCCCATAACTCACTGCCCGGACTCATCATCACTGATTGTATTCACCTGTATCTCATTCACCTGTATCTCATCACCTTGTTAGTTTCAGCCTATTTATTCCTTGTTCATTCATTCAATCATTGCGAAGTTTTGTTTAGTGTCACACTGCAACTCTGAGCGTTTTCCTGGTTTTCTTGTTTATTGGTTTTCGGATTTCTTGCCTGTTCCTTGGATTACTCTCTTGCCTCTGACCCCTGCCTGTCTTGTTTTTGTTTTGTCTTGTTTGTTTGGACTGTCTACCTGTGTTTTGACCCATTGCCTGTTTATTGGATTAAGTGTCTGGATTGCCCCTTAATAAAGCTGCGTTTGGATCTTAACCCTCGTGTCTCGGAGCGGTTCGTGACAAGTGTGATGCATCGTTGAAGAAATCAACCAGCCAGTCACGACTGTTTCCCGAAACCATACATCGCAAATCGGTCGTTCAACCACATTGGTTAATGATGTCATGCAGGTGTTGGAGTAATAACTACTTTAATGAATCTGTTAGAGATCGAATAAATGCTAGATGTTTTGCTATAGATTACAGACATGGCATCTGAGGACTACATTATTTCCAGATTCAATCATAGGCTCGTTCTTACGCACTAGAGCTCGTTCACACATGCAGAAACAGTGCTTGAAACCTCTTGACAAACTAAAAGACGCATGTATTCTAAATAAAAGATATAGATTGCACTGAATGTCAGATTGCTTATTTTGCTCAAGATAAGGATTTATTGAGTCCACATGTCATGCAAACTAGAAACTCTGCTTCTATCCACAGGTCGAGATCTGTCGTTACAAACACACAACTCTGCGATGCCATTCGTTGGAATGATTGGGTTCGGGAAACACAGACTCGTTGAACTGCTGATAATGACGGAACTTGCGACCATAGTTGGCTAACGATGCTTTCGGGAAACACACCCCTGTTGGGCACATCGGGCGACAAGGTCTCTCCACCTTTGCCGGTGTTGTGCAGAATTTCAACTCCCTGCCAAATTATGACCCACCTCGTTGAAGTCAGTACCTGATTGCCTAATCCTAACCCCACCCCTAATCCTAACCCCACCCCTAATCCTAACCCCTCCCCCTAATCATAACCCCTCCCCTCCCCTAATCCTAACCCCACCCCTAATCATAACCCCTCCCTTTAATCCTAACCCCTCCCCCACAACTAATCCTAAATCTACCAATACTAGGGGGTAGTAATTTGGCGGGGGTCAGAATTCGGCACAACACCGGATCTTGATAATCCGCCATATAGACATCACTGGTGAAACGTGTTTATCCTCCAGACAGAGTTCGCCATCAGCTTCCACGTTTCATATGCGTAGATTGCAGTCGGGACGACAATTCGTGAATCCTAACCCATGCATAAAAAGTTCAACATTTATTTGAAATAGAATCTTTGACATTTACTGTCACTTTTGATCAATTGAATGCATCCTTGCTGAATAAAAGTATTAATTTGTGTTCAATTAATCTCTGTTGACCATAACGTTTCTGTCTTATTTTCTATTTTTAAAGATGTCAACACAGTGAAGTCAAACATTAATTGTATTTTTCTGCACCATCTGGATATGCATCTTCCTGGAGAATTCAATGTGAAATTGTGCAGTCAGTTATACCACCGTTATACGCCCAGTTATACCACCGTTATACGCCCAGTTATACCACCGTTATACGCCCAGTTATACCACCGCTATACGCCCAGTTATAACGTTATACGCCCAGTCGCCCAGTTTACCACCGTTATACTTTATTTGTAATTCCACCAGAATCCAAATTAACTTGATAACTTGCAAGTTCATGGTAAAATAAATAAATAAATAAATAAATATTCTTCACACTTTTTAGTGAATACTTTGTGCTCATTATGAATCTCTTTTATTGTATTATCGGTGTGACTCGTACTCATTAAAATCCTCGCTCTCTGCATTATTTTTATCAAAATGTTTCCTCAGTGAGGAGACCAAGTTCAAGCTCAAGTTACTTTATTTGTACCCCGAGGTGGATTTTGTTTGCAGTCCTCATACACACATATGGAAAAAGAAAGGGGGACATATCACACATCATTCAACTTAAGACAGTAAAAATTAGGAAATGACAAAAAAATTATTTAAATTAAAAATAAAAAGTTCTTACCGGTCCAGAATAATTAATACATACATAAAAGCAATAATAAAATAAAATAAAATAAATGACCATGTCAGACGTCTCTAATATACTCGATACAGAAGCATTGATAGGATTGTCTTTTGAGATGGTAATGACTGTGATTTGCCAAGATGAAGTGTGTGTGTTCCCTCCAATCACATGACAAATGCTGTAACACATCTGCATCTACATATTCATCCTTACAAAATGTTATTATTATAGTAATATAGAAATTTTAAAGATCATGCATTTAGCTCTTTTCCATGCAATTACAATTAATGGGGACTTAAGATTTCAAGCACCATAAAAGTGGTCCTTATTTATGCATGCATTAGTCTTCTATAGCCATTAGACAGCTTAGTATATATGAGGAACATATTGAATTTTGGATCTTTGTTTAAATTGCATGGGGAAAACAAGCAAGTATGTTCTTTGAAATGTCTTATATTGGGTTTTCAGACAGTCATCACATCACCTTTGTGTGAAAGCAAAAATACTGATCAACAATGTTGAAAACATTAGTGGTGTTAAATATAATGGCAGTAATACAATGTAATAAGCAAATATATCTTCACAACAAATTAAAATCAGCCAACAGTTCATAACAATTTAATATTAACGTAAATATGTTAATGTAATATATATTTTCGGAAGTATATTTATAAATAACACTAATGAAATGTACTATTTTTAATTTAAAAAAAATACTTAATTGTTGAACCCATGATGTGAAGTGAAATTTATTTATTTTGTGACTTTTGTTTCATTTTGGGGTATTTTTTATTTTTTTTAAACATGCTAAATAGGAATAAATATATTACTGTATATGTGAACAAAATATGTTTTCGATTTTATATTTACCTAATGTGATGAACCTTAGGTAGTAAATATAATGGAATTAATGCAAAAATATCCTCACTCAACATGAAATAACAGCCGAGTGTTTAGTCCCACTGGGCGTTGAGTTGAAACTCTAATTGACATCCCGTGACACAAACGAGAGGTGATAATTGCCTTGACAGGCAAAAAAATGAGGCAGGTTATTTGGAGCAATTACTGTGCTTTTTGTGTCTAGAACATTCAGATGCACTCGTTACGCACTAATGGACAGACTAATTAGACATTGTTACATTAGTTACTGATATCTAATTATTTGATGTAATTAAGCACAATCACAGGAAAGATGTAATGCACTGACAAATTATTTGACATTTTGATTTGACTTTTGTCCTGCTAAGGTGATGCAATTGATTTCTCCTCATGCGTGTGTATGAAACATGTTTGCCTCCTTTTCAGAGGAAATAAATGTAGATTTTCAAGGGATAAAACATTTTTGCCTGAGATAATTAATCTTGTCCTAATCTGGTCTTGATAATTAATCTCCTGTTGATGTTTGATTTATGTGCCACATAAATGGCCGTGCAACACTGGTTTACGTCACACGGTTTGTGTGATTTATTTCAAGCTCTCGCGACCGTACAAATATTTTAATTTGCAAAACACTGCAGATTAAAAGCAAATCGCACTTAAAATCCCACTTCATTACACATTCAAACGCACTATATTGTATCTGATAACATTATTAAACCCAGAATCCCCATGTGCCAACATAACTTGGTACCACTGATTAAATATGCATGTGTCTGTCTCAGGCCTTTAATTCTCCGACACATGATTTCCACTACAGTACAGGGTTATAAAGACATTTTTCACCATTCAGGGTGGGACGTTACATTACATCAAAACCCCTATGGGTGACCTTTGACCTTTACTCATAAATATAATCCTCTTTATATGTCATTTTGTGATTTAATAATTCATGCATCAGAGGGTTAAACGTCAGTCATGCTGCTTAACCTGCAAAAAATAAAAGCAGGTTGACAGAAAAGCTGCTCTGTTGAGAGACGCCGAGGGGAGAAAATGACTTCTCCTTTATATACATTTGCCCAGTGACTCAAACCGTGACCCCGTCACCCTCAGATAAAAGAAGTCACATTTCTCTGTTCAAGAATGGAGATGTGTGACTTAAATGGGGCTGTAGTGAAACTGTGTGTTTGGATGAAAGCAGGAATATGCACCGCATTTTGCATGAACATATTTGCATGAAAGAGCCTTCAGGTTTGTTAAAAGATCAGCTAGTGGCTGCTAACTAGAAGACTTCTGACTGGAAATACAGGGTACAAACCCTGAGCTTCATCTCCTCTGAGCAAGGCACTTAACCCTAGATTGCTCCATGGAGACTGTCTCTGTAATAAGTCTACTGTAAATCGCTTTGGATGAAAGCATCTGCTAAATGACTACTTAACATCCTCAATATACTGTATTGAATAGCTGCTGCCGAATGGAAAAATTGTGGAAAAGATCCAATAATTAGGGGCTCACATTCGTCTCATGATGTGCTCAGCTTTGGCTGTGTCAAGCACTAAATACCTCAACGCAGCTGAATGATTATCAGAGATCTATTTGGCATAGATTGCTGCAGTTTAGTATTTCTGCTTTGTTCTCATGCTCCAGTGAGGTCTTGGCTGCATTGGTTTAAAACTGAGAAATGGTTTAAAGAAAACATCAGATTTGCAGAACGGTCAGGAACACAGAAGCCAGGAGTAAATTGTCAAATTGCTCTTACTTTCCTCAAACTTAAATATTTATATAAACATAAAAAAAAAAAAAAGCTTTTGCATTTGGTACATTTTAAATTGTGTAATATTTCACAATATTGTTTTTACAGTTTTTTTGTGATAAAATAAATGCAGCCTTGGCGAGCGCGCACACACACACATATATATAAAATGATCAAATGTATGTGTATATATATATATATATATATACATACACATAATATCATCCAGTTTTTTAACCCAAGGTTTTGATACTGTTTATAGTATATTGTTGTTGTTGTATACAGTAGCCAAGTTTTTATATAAAGTTTCTGACAACTTTCAGGATATTGTGTAATGTTGTGCCATTTATTTACTCAATTCATTCAGTTTCGGAATTTACTCAGAAATGCACCTGGCAACATTAATATGTGAAAAATACACCTTTTTTATTATAAATATAAGCATTAACAGGTTAAAGACTGTAAAGATTGTATTTTTTTAGAGCACGTGAGTAAGTGCTCGTGAGTAAAGTGCACGTAAGTGCTTGTGAGTAAGTGCACATAAGTATGTGCATATGAGTAAGTGCTCGTGAGTAAGTGCACGTGAGTAAGTACACATGAGTAAGTGCTTGTGAGTCGTGAGTAAGTGCACGTAAGTGCTCGTGAGTAAGTGCACGTGAGTAGGTACACATGAGTAAGTGCACGTGAGTAAGTACACATGAGTAAGTGCTTGTGAGTCGTGAGTAAGTGCACGTAAGTGCTCGTGAGTAAGTGCACGTGAGTAGGTACACATGAGTAAGTGCTTGTGAGTAAGTGCACATAAGTGCACATGAGTAAGTGCAAGTGAGTAAGTGCACGTGAGTAGGTACACATGAGTAAGTGCTTGTGAGTAAGTGCACGTAAGTAAGTGCACATGAGTAAGTGCTCGTGAGTAAGTGCACGTAAGTATGTGCACGTAAGTGCTCGTGAGTAAGTGCACGTGAGTAAGTGCTCATAAGCAAGTGCTTGTGAGTAAGTGCACGTGAGTAAGTGCACGTAAGTGCTTGTGAGTAAGTGCACGTAAGTAAGTGCACGTAAGTGCTTGTGAGTGAGTGCACATAAGTGCACGTGAGTAAGTGCTCGTAAGTAAGTGCACGTGAGTAAGCGTGTTCTCATATACACTAGACGTGTGATGCTAGTGTGTCCTTTTGATGAGAATTCCAGCAATTCTCCTTAATTCCCATTCTCCTCACACTTACTGTGAGTGACACGAGCAGCGGGAATCAGTCAGATCTCACGGCTTTGAGTAATGAGTGGTGTGTCAACCTGTACGAAGCCTCCATCAATACTGAACGACTGCGTTGCGATTACAGTCTAATGTAGACCCGCAGTGAAGCCTCGTATGCAGACCCGCGGGACGCGAGAGACAGTGACAAAAGAGAGGACACGTGACACGGACTGAGAATCAAATCTGTTCAGTCAGCAATCTCAGGTGTGTGACGCATATCTCTGACTCAGACTGACTGACAGGTTTATGGTGTCATGAGGCCAAAACATGACTGATAATTCCATCAGTGACTGTCCAGTTCAACAGACGTCCTTCAAATGTGTTGCAGTTTTTCAGTTTCTGATCTCGGTGTCATGGCCATTCAGGCACGTGACAACTCACATTTTTGAGCCAAGTATTTTGAATGCAATTCACAAAGAAATAAATGTTTCATATTTTATGGGAACTGTATATTCTCTTACACTAACCCTACCCCCTAAACCTTCCCATCACAGAAAACTTTCTGCATTTTTACATTTACGAAAAACATCACTTAGTATGATTTATAAGCAGTTTTCCTCATGGGGACCAAAAAATGTCCCCACAAGGACAAGGATTTCAGATATTGCCATCAATGTAGGGTTTAACAGGACACACACACACACACACACACACACACACACACACACACACACACACACACACACACACAAACACAAACACACACACACACACACACACACACACACAAACACACACACACACACACACACACACACACACACACACACACACACACACACACACACACACACACACACACACACACACACACACTCACTCACTCACTCACTCACTCACTCACTCACTCACTCACTGAATCACTCACTCACGCACGCACGCACGCACGCACGCACTCACTCACACACACACACACACACACACACACACACACACACACACACACACACACACACACACACACACACACACACACACACACACAAATTTATATAAATAACTATCAGAATTGACTCATTTCCCTAAAAAAAAAGATCTTCCTGTTTTTTTTACCTAATATTTTGCAACTGCTTCTGTAAAAAAAAAAAGAAGTCTTGCCTTTATAGGGCATCAAGTGAGCCTAAAAAATTGCATTTAGAAATCAATGTAAACATTTACTTATTTCCCTCAAGGGTTTTCTTTTTAAACATAATGTTTACAACTCATTCTGTAGAAAGTGAATGCAAAATGCATTTACACTTATACAGTAGAAGATTATAGCAGACCCGCTGGGATGGCTGGGAGGTTTTAAAGGAGAAATGTGAAGATTGTATTTTTATTAAAGCACACATTATTTCCATTTATTTTTCAGTAAAAAAAAAATGTTTTTGCTTGAGCTGTTGTGACGTTTAAATACTTGTGAAATCTTGGTGATCAAGTCTTGTGAGCAATTATTATTATTTAACCATATATGTAGGCACACACACACACACACACACACACACACACACACACACACACACACACACACACACACACACACACACACACACACACACACACACACACACACACACACACACACACACACACACACACACACACACATATAGTGAATATAGTATCAGTCTATTGCAGTTGATGCAAAGCTCCTAAGAGAAAAATTGCATGCTTTTTATGACATTACACACACATATTCTGAAACAAACACCCACACAAATCACACAAGCCGTTGTCAGGATGTGTTTCCCTGTGTAAACCGCTTCAGCTCACTGAGTTTATTGAACGCAGTGCTGCCTCCTACCAAGAGGTCAATGAAGTGCAATTAGTTGTCAGTGGGATTCATGTTTATTCTCTAATCAGGAGCATTCAGAAAAATCCAACAGTGACTGTATTGTGCTCTTTTAAAACCTGCTCATTCATAACTGAAGCGCTGGCAGGAACCCTATGCGATCCGATGACTGTATTTCTCATGCGTCCTCCTCGGCAGTCAAAATGGCGGCTCTTTATTGACATCGAACGGCTTCAGCGCCTTCGCATAATATGAGGCCTAAAAATTCTGACACAATTACACTCTCCTCTCCAAACGAGTCTGTGGGCCGGATCCGAGGGCGCTCGGCCCGTCTCGCCTCAGAAAGCAAGGCTATTTTGTTTGGCACGGGCGTCTCGAGTCTGAGAGAAGCGAGACCTTGTGTGAGCTCGAAACCGCTGGGTTTTACTCCTCCAGTCATTAGCAGAGAAAACTGGGCATTTCCTAATGACTTCACACTTTCCAACGCGTGGGTTAATCCATCTCTACTCAGGCTAGCTGTGTTGGAAAGCGTATAGCCAACGAAAGAAGGAATAAATCTCTTTCTGTGCCATTCCGGAGTCAAAATGAGCTCACGAGCTTCAGCGAGAGCTCATTTGCGGTTGGTGAGATTACAAAACGGTGCGCTGTTTGATCTGGTTACCCCGTAATATCTCTGCAGATGATGCCATATACATTCATGATCATTTTGGTTATATCCATATAGAGTGTCACCGGGCAGAATGGACTCATTTGAATTGCAAGGTTAAATGACTCTCTCACAGGTTCATCATGGAGTGTGTGTGTGTGTGTGTGTGTGTGTGTGTGTTCATTACACAAGAGGATGAACTCTTTGTTTTGCTTTGAATGAAGCGCTGCTTCTCCATTAGGTGTTGAATAGGTAAATGGGCTTGATTCATATTTGAAAGCTGTAATCAAATAACCGGCGGTGACTCTCTTCCACACCGCATCCAAGTGGATCGCCGTTGCTTTTGCAATCACATCCAAGCGGGAACTATTAACACTTATGAGAGGAGAATGCTTGGAAATTGGATTATTTTCCAGAGGGGAAATGTCATAGTTTTAAGTTACACTGGCTGAATGCTAACCGGTTTGGTTTTCGAGCTCTCAGAAGTCTCCGAAGTTGCCCTTGGATTCAAGATGCATTATCCACAGCCAACTGTATTGATCAAGATATGAAAAAATTAATCAGTTATGATGCTGTGCTCAAAGCAAATGCCACTGAAACTGCTTAAAAATAGTTTCTTTGTAAATTGTTGTTATTGATTTCTGGATTCCATGTCTTGGCTTTTTACATCTAAACTGTATGTGGGAAACTGGATTGCCTGCAAAAGATTTTTTTTCATTTTTTTTCGTCAAAGCTAGAATGTAAATAAAGACAGAAGCAAATGTCAGAGCCCAACACTGGCATTCTGAGATGTGGTTTTCCTCTTGGATACATAATAAGTTAAAGATGAAGTTTGGCCTCAAGCTCCCTTTAGATCTGAGCACAATCAGTTTTGCTCTGGGCCTGTAATTCGAGGCCCGCTATGTCTTTTTTCTCTCTCTCTCTCTCTCTTTCGCTTTTTCTCTGTTTTTTGTCATTTTATGGGAAAGCCACATTGGCATTGTTGTCGTGACTGCTTTGCAATGGTGGGTCTCAGCGAACGGGCAGAGATGGATGAAGTTAATGACAGTTTGTGAATTTGGTCTGAAGAGGCCCCGGCCTCACTCCTTCAGTGAGTTACAAATGAAACCATTCATCAGTGTCAGCTCTCAAACATACATATACATTTGAAGATGAAAAGGAGCAATTTAGCTCAAAGGATGAAATTATGTTTATCTGTAAATATAACAAACCCACTTTACAACTCAAAAGCAGAAGGACGCAGGCGAACCTTTGATGGACGGATGAATCACTTTTTGATATTTTACAGCGAGGTATAAAACCATCTGAAGGAGCTGATATTGTATATTACAAATCCATAATAAGCTACTCATCTTTCTGCAGTCCCACCACAGAACTGTAAATATAACGTTTCATGTCCTCACTCTTTTTGCATTTGGATTATTTTTTTAAATATTTTATTAAATCCTTCATATCATATTTAATTATCTATGACCTGAAAAGCAGCTTGTACATTTCTGGCCTACTTTAAAACTTCACAGTGCAGCACTTTCAATGTCATGTACTACTTGTGTTGCATTTTTCCTCAAACATTTATTTTTGAATAAGTGTCTAGTCTTTGAATAAGACTAGTCCAAGACGGTTAGTTCTTGTTTCTTGTCAGACGGCCTAGTAAGTTGTGATTGGTCGACCAAATTCCAGCTCTTACTTGATATACAGTGATACGAACAGTAACGATGGCGTGGGTTTTACCCATAGACTAAAAAAATATGGACGTAGTGTCCGTGACGTCACCCGTAGGTTTCCGAAGACCGTTTTTGAAGCCTAAAGTGGGCATGGCCGACCGTCGCCATCTTGGCAGCGCGTCACTCCCGAATTTATTTATTTTTACAGTCAGACAATGAGCTGAGGTAACGTGACGGCTAACAGGCAGCGGACAAACGGCTAACGATGACTAATGACCACAGCAACGGGAATCCACCTGTCACTCAAAAGTGAACACACCCTTAATTATGCAGAATTTAAGGCTTAATATAATTTAAACAGATGAGTTATAAAAAAAATCACCCCCCTCACAGTCGTCATGAAGGGCAAAATTAGCTGTATAGACTAAAGCCACTTTTTGCTCCAGGCTGTAAACGTGTTTTTTTCTGCTGTAAAGTTGGGCATTTCAACATGGAGGAGATGCAGATTTGACTCACTTTTGCAGCCAGCCTCAAGTGGCCAGTTGATGAATTGCCGTTGAATTCACTTCCGTGTTGGTTTCAAGAGAGAGACAGGGAGGATGCCGCTTGGTTTTACCGTATCAATCTCATCAAAGTGGATTTGCTTTGTCAGCAGAAAACAGCGTCTTCTCGACATGAACAACACGAACCAAACTCTTCCAGTCTCAGATACACTAGTGTTTGAGGGCGGAGCTAAGCAAATGCTGTTTGTGGGACCATAGGCTGGCATTATGCAAATTTGTTCCAAACCCAAATAGGTTTGACGACTTGTTTCAGGCGGTTCAGGATCGAGTCTTTCTTTTAGGACACACTAACTCAATTTATCTGCACTTTTATCTTTGAACCTTTTGCATTCACAAACAGCTATATTACACACGACATGAAAGGTAATATCTCAAAAACAGCATAATCGGGTCAAAACCTGACCAAAGTAGTGAAAATAACCTTTTGTGAGCTCTGAGAGAGTTGTGTGTTGTTCCTAAGTGCCCAAGCAGGACCTTTTAAAAGTAACACTATATCAATGGATAAAACCCAATCATGGTGTCGTGACTAAAGGGGTCATGGATGGAAAACATTTTGGCTTCCCAAGAAGCTTTTAGCATTTGAGAACCAAAATAGATAGACACAGGTAGGAAAAAAAATGACCCGTGCATGTTTACTTACAATATGTGCGAGGAAATGATTCCCAATGCTGTCAAAATCTATACGAATGATATATAAATTACACCTCCCTCAACGGCTTGACTGGTGTCTGGCACATACCCTGATTATTGCACATCAAAATGTATTAATGAAAACATCACAGCTCCTCAAGTCTCTCTTGTCTCTGATACTTTATGCTCTGTTATGTTTTCAGTGGTGTATGTTGATGGATATATTCATAAAGGGAATTCGCTGCAAAGCATGTTTTCGGGGAAAATCCCCTTGCATTTCTGATTGTCTTCTGGGCATGTTCAGGTTTTCTTAATCCAGGTTTCGACCCTGTAAGTTTATGAGTCAGATCGCTTACTCGTGACAGGTTAGCGTTCGCTATGTTGATTCATTACCTATTCAAACAAGACCCTGGGATTTGGAATGAATCATAAACTGATGGTAGATCAATATCTTGTTTGCAATTGATTCATTCATTTATTTAAGTCCACACTCCACAGTCAGTCAAGTTCACAGACTGTTTAGCTCAGGCTATTGATCCCCTGGTAGTTGAACTGATAAAAGATGACATGAGTCTGATTTGAGTAGTAATGACGTGTTTCAACTGATGGACTTATGCTATGGCAGTCTGTCTGAGCTGTATAATACAGATGTACATTAGAGTGCATTACTGATTACATTAGGTCTTGGATTGGTGTTGGGGGTGCTAGTATATATATATATATATATTGATGTCAGTATGTTTTTTTAGTTTTTTTTTTTTAAGAAATGTATACTTTAATCAGTAGGATGCATTAAGCAAAAAAGCAAAAAAATAAAAAATAAAAAATAAAAAATAAAATCTCAATAGTACACAATATTACAATATAAGATTTCTATTTTAAATAACCACTGTTCTTTTGAATTTTATATTCATAAAAAAATCATAAAAAAAAATAAAAATATGAAGCAGCACATCTGTTTTTAACATTAATAATCAGAAATGTTTTTTTGAGCATTAAAAAAAAAATATATATATATATAATTATTATTATTATTATTATTATTGGCTGTTAAAGTAACACAAGCCCTAAAAATTTAAAAAAACATATATTAAAGTTTTAAATGTAAAATATTGACATAAATTTTCATCAAGTTTGATATTACTCCTTCATTCTTCTGTCTAAAGACTGATCATGAGATTAATTGTGATTATATTATTCTATTAACCACTTGCTTTTAAATAGTTTTTAATAGTTTTGTGAATAATAATAATACGCTATTTTAACAATTTGATTCAGTATAATGACAACATAAAAGCTAGATATTTTATTATGTGAAACTGAATACTTATTATATTTAGTTGTCATTGTGATATTAAACAGCATTTTTCTCACACAGAATAAATGTTTTATCCATGGAAATACACTATTGTTGAAAAGTTTGGGGTCAGTAAGATTTGAAAGATGTGCTTTTAAAAGAGGTGTCCTATATGATCATTGCATTTATTTGATCAAAAAATGTGCAAATATGTTTTCTATTTCAATATATTGTAAGATGTAATTTATTCCTGTGAGCAAAGCTGAATTTTCAGCATCATTACTCCAGTCTTCAGTGTCACATGATCCTTCAGAAATCATTCTAATATGATGATTTGATCCTAATATGATTTATTCATGTTAAAAACAGATGCGCTGCTTCATATTTAGATTTTTTTTTGATGATTTTCCCCCCAGGATTTTTTAACGAATATAAAATTCAAAAGAACAGTGTTTATTTAAAATAGAAATCTTATATTGTAATATTGTGATTTTTTTTGTTGTTGTTTTTTTGATTAATTTATGCATCCTACTGATTAAATTACTATCTAAAAAAACATTTAAAAAAACATACTGACATCAAACTTTTGAACAGCGGTTTATATGAATGCAATGGGATCGTCACATTTGGGGGGTCCTTGAAGGGTCCTCCAAAAGCCGAAACCCTCCGTTCCAGTCATTTTGCTGAATCAGAAAGTAATGCATCGAACATGTTCCTGCTGAAAGTCGTTGTACTGATCGAATGCAGCTGTATTCTTTACTTCTAACTGCAGTCTAAATGCAGGTGAATCTCTGCCGGAGCGTCGGGGGTGTGTGTGTGTGTGTGTGTGAGACAGGAGGAAGGCTCAAGATACATCGCTGTGTGTTTGATAAATGTTAAAGGAGTTGAAAATTTGCCGCTTCATCTGCTCTGGATTATTTTGCAATCAACAAGCATATTTTCCTCAGTGAAACGCTGTCATCGGCTGTTTCTGCAAGCCATCCCTCCGTGAAAGTCTCCTGGGTCGGCCTGTGCTCCACTGGTATGTGCAGTTCATTACTCTCCGCTGGTGACCAGACCTGAGCGCTCATTCTTCACACGCTGAATGTAGATCACAGCCATTCAGGATCTGATTCGCCAAACAAGCCAGAGAATCTTGCTAATCAAGGACGTGAGAGGATGAAAAATAGATCCACAGGGACATACTATACTTACAGACTTTTAACCTTCTTAACCTGCTCAAAGGTGCACTATAGAGCTTTTTTATGTTCAGAATGAACAACATTTAAATAATCAATGCACATCAATCATTCTTCCAAAATGTGTTTTTGTCTTACCCTGATTCACTATGGTAAGCCTGTTATAAGTGTTTAAATGTTAGCCCGAGCAGGATGGTTCTCACTTGAAATCCGTGCATGTCTCGTCATATCCGTATCCGTCCATTTCCTAATATCCTAATACCGACGTGTCAATTTTTAAATCAACTTTTGCTATTTTTTTTTATGCTTTCTATCTGATTGTTCGTCTTCTTGGCCTTGTAAAGCACTTTAGTCAACACCAGTTGTTTTTAAACGTGCTATACAAATAAAATTGTATTGTATTGTAATGTAATATGATTTAAACAAAGAATGAAATTAAATACAAAATGATTTATATACATTTTTCAAAACTTATGGTTTTTGTATGCAAAAGCATGCATTTTGTAGCATGCATTTACCACACATGCACCACCATGCAATGTGTGGTGAAAACATTACAAATCAAGTAAATATAATTTGTGAACATTTATTATTTTTGATTGTATGCAATTTCAGGTCAAACTGTAATTTTTAAATACATGCAAAAATATGCAATTTATTATTTGTGTGCATTTAGGTTGACTAAAGTGCTAGCTGAAATTAACTATAAAAAAACAAGCAAGTCAGCCATTTTATTCACTAGACGTGAGATGTGGTGAAAATGACCTGTAATTTGATGACATGAAGAAAATATGACAATATTCTCCTATGGTGGTTGTTATTAGACAATGTATATAAACTAGTGAGAGTGTGAAAAGTGCATGTGTTTTAAGGTTTATTTTCTAAAAGTTGAAGAAACATGCTTAAAGGGGTCATATAATGCCATTTTTGTACAAGCTAATATGATTCTTTAGGGTCTAAATGAAAAGTTTGTAATACACTTTAATTAAAAATTCTCATTAGTATTGTAAGAAAACACTAATTTTACCTGGTCAAAAACAGCTCTGTTTTCAGCACGCCGTTTAAGTGCATGTGTCTTTAAATGATAATGAGCTTTGCTGACCCCGCCCCTCTGTTCTGTGCGGACACCGTTTCTAATAATAACACAATAACCATAACGCGTTGTTTATTATAAACGTGGGATTATGAATTATATTGAGAATGTTGTACATAGAAAACATGCCGTAATGTACCCTGAGTGTAAACCTTAGCCGTATTCATCGTGAAGCGTGCTAGCGATTTGCAAAGATTAATATAAAGATTAATATAAAGGTTAATAAAACGTTACACTCACTTCTTCTTCTGGAGGTGCAGCAGGAACACGAATAGTTGGTACCGATCCTTTTTTCAGGAGAATATTCTTAGCAAAACCAGCTTTATAACGTTACTGACCCTCCTTTATAAAGCAGTCTGGTGTGTGAAATGATTCGCGCAAACATGAAAGCATTGACGTTGATCGTGGGGAATATTCCCTTCGAAAACAAACTCAGCCACTGCGTCTTCAGCGGTTCGGATTTAGGAACATCAAAATGACTGCTGTGTTCCTTATTACACCCAAGAGCAGAACACCACAATCGCTTAGACGCCATTCTGCTCCAGCGTATCAACAATGACCGCGCGGACTATGATTGACGAGCGAGGGCGGGTCTGTGTTGAAACGCTGCTGTCAATCAACAATCGTGGGAGGGGCATCCGACCGTGTGACGTCACACGGTCAGACGGCTCAATTTGAGACGGGGGGGGAAACATATAAGGAGATTAAAAAAAGACCACTGGATGGATTTTTCTCATTATATGATGGTTGTGTACAGGCACTGCCAACACACACTTCAGTACAATCAACTTGTAAAAGTGCATATGACCCCTTTAAAAGTTGAATTTTCAATCACATTATTTGCCTCCCAAGTTTTAGGCCGTGTTGCAACGTGTTGTGAGGAATGAAGCAGATTTGTGAAGGTCACTGTGGACAAACAGGCCTCTTATGTGAACAGTTAACCATATTTATTTTTTTTGAGTATTTTTCAGTGTTCCAGAATGAGTACAAATCTTGTGGCTTGTTCCTGTGCTTTGTGTTCTTGGACCGTTATCAACTCTCTCTTAGCGAGATGAGCGAGCGTATTGCGTGCCTTTCGACTGACTCCGACAACAACAAAAAATGAATAAAAAATTTTTTTTTTTTAATTCAGGAGCTTTTATAACTTTATCATCTTCCAGGCCGGACTGTAATTATTACAGCAGCGACACTGTGTCGAGAACAGCATTCGGTCACCAAACATCTCCCACTGGCTCTGCTGTGACCCAGCAAACGTTGTAGTGGTCAGCTCTGTCGCCTTAGGCTGGAAAGTTGTGGGTTCCCGATGCGCGCCAAGTTTGAGTCAGTCCGCTCCTAAATCTAAAAAAAGAGGGCTTGACGGTCAGACAGGCTGACCACAGAGACATCAGTCGGCCCAGGGTTCCCCTGCCTTCTCATGAAGCCTGTGGCCCGCCAGCCCATAACAATACAGGTTCAGCCGGGCCAGCGAGAAGCGCGCTGTGAAAGACATTAGCTGGGAATAGCTCCGACCGGGACCCGCGCAGGGCGTGCAAAGACGTTTATGGGAACAAATATCGCCTTTTTTCTCATTGTTGTTGTTGTTTCTCGCTCTCTTTTCATCCCCACCTCGCTCTGTTCTTTCACATTTTAATACCCGCCTTTGAACAGCCCTTGTTTGATGAGGTTTTGCGATCTCCTCCCTGTGTTCTCTTTAATTGCCCGCGTTCAGTTTTCCAGCAGGGTCTCTAAAGATGAACGGCGTTTGCGAGCAGGGCAGTCGTGACTAGCGGCTAGGATCTGCGTGCCTGAGAGTATTGCCTTACTGTGACCACAGCTCTTAAAAACAGAAAATCCATCTCCAGTGTTTTGAAGGGAGGGGAAGAGCCATAGTGGAGATAAGTCAGCAGGGTTTGTCAGAGCGATTGGCCCGTTCTGGCAGTCTCAGAAAACGCCCATAGATCAGAAGAGATGCGTCTCAGAATGCGCTGGAAGTCTTAGAGATATTCATCAAGATAACTTCCATTAAGAAACGTGTCATTTTATTTATGCATCCCTCCGTTTCAGTCACTATCCTTCTGCCGAATCGGGACACACATGAAGAAGTGCTGAATTTATGATTCATTCTGGATGTGTGGTTGAGTGTTTTTCGAAACAATCAGGTTCTCCCGCCTCAAATCAATTATGCTTTGACCAAGTAACTAGCGGGACTAGCAAAGACAATCCTCTGCTTCTTGGGCGTAATTGACTTTGGCATGTCTGCGTATTTGGCTTGGCCGAGCGCCTGTTACAGCTGTGCGGGAGATATTTCCTCAAGCTCTTTCTCCTCTTCTTCTTCTTCTCTGGGAGATTACACTGTCGTTCTGATGTCTGCCAGCCAGCAGATCTATGGCACACGGGTCAATGTCGTGACGCTCATCTGCGCGTTTATTTAAAAGTGCATTGAAAATACAATCACTTTAATACACTTATTCTATGATGAGCATGTTTTTCCTTTTTTGAATTAATTTGAAAATTTATTTTTGATTTGTGTTTGGAAGCATAAGGTCAAGAAATGAATAAAATCATTAAGAGAATGAAACGGTTGAAAAGAAAATCTTAGTATGTAGTTTGGTGTAATCTTTTAATATTATTTCTCATGAATTTTTATTTTATTTATATATATATATATATAATAACAAAATAACATTTTACAAAAAGTAGTAATATTTTCACTGCTTTATAAACTAATAAGACATACAGCTAAGAAGTTATACTTTTGTTGCTTATTAATATTTGAATATTTGTATATGTATGTTTTTATATATATAATAATTTTTTTAAATAAATAATAAAACAATATATTACCATGTCAAAACCCCATGTATTCAAGGTTTAAGGAAAATATTTTATCCAAAAAGGAAATTATAATTACTTATATTTTTGTTTATATTAAACAATAAAAATATATTTTAAAAGCAAACAATATTTTCACTGCTTCTTAATATTCAACTGGCAATTTATATATTGCTGCTTACTATTATTTAAATATTTGTTTATATATATATATATATATATATATATATATATATATATGCGTGTATGTATGTGTGTGTGTGTACATTCGTATTTTTCAAATGAATAATAATAGATTATTTTACCATATATTACCCCAAAAACCCGTGTATTCAAGGTGTACGCAAATAATACAGACATAATTACTTATATTTTTATTTATATATAAAAAAATTATATATATATATATCTTTTTTTTTCTTTTTTTTAAGTAAACAATATTTAGACTGTTTATTTACATTTGACCAGCAAAAAAAAAAAAAAAAAATATATATATATATATATACTGTATATATATATATATATATACAGTATATATATATATATATATATATATATTATTTTTTTTTAATTTTTTTATTGAAAACCCATAAAGATTATAAATCTTAAAACTTACGTGTTTTAAACCAGATTTTAAAAAGATTCTTTCCCTTTTCTTTCTTCTTGTAGACACTATATATGTCACTGCCCCACATGTTCCTGCTCTATATGCTGCTCTACCGTCCACAGTGTCCAGAGAACAGATCACTCTCATCAGTGTGCAACGCTGCATTATATAACATCGATGATGGCGATTCTCAGCCCTCAAACGTGGCCTGTGATTGATACTGGATACCATCTATTTCTTGCTCAGCCACTGGCACTCACGCCGTAGATGATATTTCTTTCAATTGCCCTGCCCGGAAAATGAGGCCATGTTTCCTTTCTTTCCTATTACCTTCCGAGACGCAGAGCGAACGGTGGAAGCAAAAAGAGGGCCAAAGCGATGGCAAAAAGCGCTCACAAGAGCGATAGAGAAGCGAGTGAGACATCAAATAATTCTCCAGCTCTTGACAGGACATGAAGTACTGGAGCTAATTGCAGGGATCAAAGAACAAAGGAATTCACTCAGACATGATTTAATGGAGGCAAGCCAGGAAAACCTGTTTCAATTACAGCAATGAGGGATATTCAAGCGGCCAGCCGAAGAGCCGGAAACTGCCCGTGGGGAAATCTCTGGCCATTGAGAGGAGAGTGAACGCTGAGAGCTCACACTCGGTAGGATAGTGCACAAATCAATCACTTGGGCGGTGGGCTTCAGCCAATAACACGTGACAAAAAAAGCAGATTGAGGTTAGGAGTTAGAAGTAAATCACTTCAGGACATCAGCAGCCGATACTTTCTATCAAATTAAATGAGAAGGAGAAATAATATGAGGGATGATGCACCAGAAAAAAGGAGGATAGAGGATTTTTCTGCTGAGAAATAAACGTGCAATAGCCTTTGTTTGCTCAGGGCAAGAGGTAAAAATCCTTCCTTCCTCCGTCATGAAAGGCAAGGGGAAATGCCTGCCGGTGACAGGAAGAAGCAGATGCAGTAAGTGTTATTGTTGCAGAGACGTTGATGATTTTTTTCAAACCTGATGTTTGTCCACAAGGTTATTTGCTATGAAATCTTATCTGTGTGTTTGCGTGCAGAGAAGTCATTTTATGACAAATATAAAGATTGGTTTGCATCAGCACTTCTCCCAGGTGACTTTACAGCAATTGTGTGCAGCGTCATCTGTTCACACCAGGAACAAATGTGGTGTATGTCCTCATAATTATACAGAGTCACTATAAAACACTTGAATTCTGATTGGTCTGTATGAAATGCGTCTCCAGGAATCTGATTTGAATTGGATTTCACACTGTCCATGAATTTGGTTTGGATTAAATTGTAAAAATCAATGTCCATGGGTGTTTTTTTGTTTTTTGTTTTTTTTGCTGTTTGGATAATCAAATTGCAATTGGATATGCAAAAATAAATTAATAAATAAAATTTGGGGGAATTCCATGTGAACAAAGCAACATATTTATCCCACAGACTCACTGTTGAAAGTAGATTGTGGAGTACAGAAATATATTGACAATATTTAATTGATATGCGCATATATATATTATTGATATTATTAATATATTTAATAATAATATAGCGTTTTTTATTAACAATGATAAAAGAGGACTTTTTTTAAAATTAGGATCATAATTAGGTATGTTATTTATTTATTTAGGGTCCGTTTACACGACACGTATGCTGGCAACTTTTTTCAAAAACGTTGATATGTAAATACATAAATTATTTATAATATATAAATACATTTCATTCCTGTCTGCTTTTGGTCAGCAAAAAAAATAGTCCCATCCCAAACTCCCCCCACTGTTTGAACAGAGCAATAGTGAAGCACAGACATCACAGAAATCTTCTCAAATGGATCTTGGCTCTGCCTTTCCATCTTTGTTGAACACAAAAGTCCCCTGTCTTCTCACTGATACAGAGCACTTGCAGAGATAATGGTGAGAATCATCAGAGGGCATATCAGCTGTCCCAGATCACCTCTCTAACTCGGTTACTGTTGGAAAGGGTCTTGCATCGCTGGCCTGGCTGATACTTAAGACGCCCCTTCAATTCCCCTCTCAGCTAAGAGCATATTTTCTACATTAGCATCACAGACGTCTGCCTCCGCCACCGATTGCACTCGCTCTGTGCAAGTGTGTCACGCCTAAAGGGGTCAAAGTTGAGCTACTTAGCATGGACCTGTTAGCCCCTGCTGGTAGATGCCATAACTACAACATCATTTTTTTTCTTTTTTTTTTTCATGGATAGGCATTCAAAAGTACTAAGCAACATGCATATCATAAGTACTTCATTATATTTCATTATACAACAGTTAGTTCCGGTCCTCGAATTTGATTGGTCGAACAGAATTCCATACGGTCCAATGGCACTGAGACTTTTTTTACTGTTTGTAATGTATCACTCTTCTTTACACCTGTGCATTCGCTCATGGAAGCTTCCTCGTTACTTGTGGTGCAATTAGAGAATTGAGATTCCCAAGATGACTGGGTTCGATCGGAGAAAACGAGGAAGCATCCATTTGTTTTAATGTTGTGTTTTAATCTGTCTCTTTTGTCCACTTTCAACCTGATTTCTTCAAGGGGAGGGTAAATGTATGTTTTTTTCCCCCAGATCTTTCGATCTAATGGACGACATAAGTTTCCGCAATGTACATATGAACGCACCCGGAGACGACGGAGAAACACTCGGAGAGCATCAGCTTTCGTTTCTGCTCTGACAGCCTCAAGACCAGCCGAACGCTGTGAGTGTGTGTTAGAAATCAGGAATGGTGAGAGAACATTGTGCTTGGTATGTTTTTCATCTTCAAAACAAACTTGGGTCTCCAGCCGACAAAGCTTAAATCCCGTCCGGCTAGTGCTCTTCCCATAATGTTTAATGTTAGATCAGTAGACGGAGAGTAGACAGTGTTTGTGGCTGTTCGAACACATTCGATCACATGAGCGTTTACACAACGAAAGCAATCCGGTCAAATGCGTAATCTACTACCTCCGGAAGTGGAGGAAACTGGACAAGCTCAAAACGTTTTAGACCCTGTTTACACCTGTATTTAGTGTCGTCCACTTGTGATCCGATCAACCAAAACGCATCTTAACACCAGGTGTAAACAGTGCCATTATGTGCATTATTATGACTCTTTCCGCAGGTTCCACAGTTCCACCAGTAGATGGCGACAAGTGACAAGTTTTTAATAAATGATACAATTTGTTCAAACACTCGAAACGAAACACCTCAGGGCTGCGTTGAAGTCCACTTTTATTCCCTTTCCTCGCTAACTTCCCTCCGTCTCGTTCACTCGGATGTACGTCACTGCTTACGCTGCACGAGTGCCCACGATTGTACTGGCGAAACACTTGCAATGTGTTTAAATGGAGCACACTTAGCCCTTGATCACTTATGGGTAAATTAAGTGCGAGCACTGTGAGTTACTGTTGTGACGTCACACTCGTGTTGCATTGTGGTCTATGGATCTGCATGAAGTGCACGTATGAGGATTCTCTGTCAAAATCAAGGGGTCGAGTGTCTGTCAAAATAATTTCCCTCCTCCACTTAAAAATGGGAATGCTTAGGGAAGTTTGCAAGTGTATGTCTAAAAGTGGAGTTAAACGCAGCTCTATAGACCTTATGTAGCCCCGCCCCTTTTCAGTCTGTATACGGTCTGTATTTTCACAGCGATCTTGCGTATTTATGAATGAACGGCTCGTTTTAAAATCTTCGCGGTCGACTGACATTTGTTAAGACATCTGCTTTAAACATTATATTCCTCATGATAACTTTCGTTTACTTTACATTAAGTTAATCCACTTCAAAAGCTAATTACTCCTGGACAGCAATGCCATAGAGATATACAGAGCGACCGCGAAAGCGGAAGTTCAAAGACAATATTCTAAAGATGGCGGCGCCGGCGCCCTCGTTTCTCTGGTGCATAAGGTCTATAATCTCGAAAGACTCGAGAGTTTCGTTTGAAACTATATCCGTTGGCACATTGGCTACTCAAAATGAACTTCGTTTGTTGAACTATTGTATAAAAGCTGCATCAGTTAAGTAGATATTTTATTTATTTTTACTAGTGAATGAATTGTTTTGGGATTGAATCCGTCTTCAGAAAATGGGAGTCATGCTTGGAGCAAGTTAAGTTTCACATTTGAGTGAACTGACACTTTAATATGTGGTGACCACCACAATAACAGGAAGCATAAATGACTCAGATTTCCAGTTGCATCGTCATCTCTCCTCCTTTACTAGATTCAACACAGTCATTATAGTCGCTGGTCTCTTGCTGTCGTTCTGCAGCACAAATGATGTATTCATACTGCAGCTATCTCAAGTGCCTTGACGCACATGTTGTTATTGCAGACATATACTAAATGCAGCAAAGCACTTCTTTATTGTTATTGGTTCTATGCCAGAAAGCACTCGACCAGCGCTGTCCTTGACTGAATCACTCGCTGTTTCGTATCTCACCCTCTTTTGTTCATTGGTTTTAATTTGATTCCGTACAGTGTTCCTGTGGACCATAAATGAAAGCAAATCAGTGATAGTTAAAAAGAGAAGAAGACTAATTCACTTGAACAGATTCGTGGCTAATGTGTTTTATCTGATCTGTTTGCCGTTGCATGAACACGTAATTTATCGCTGCCTTTTTACATGCGAATGATTAAAGGGAAGGTGCGGCGTGGATGATAAATGTGTCTGGCTGCATGTTCATATCAGCAGTCCTGTATCATTAGCATGGTGGGAAATGATGAGTCACCTGCTGTTTAACCAGTTCCTGCTTTCACTGACACACAGGAGAAGAGAAACCTCTGCAAGTGCAGACACAGACACACCTTTTCCTCTTGTTTCCCTTCTTTCTCCTACAAACAGATCTGCCACTAAAGCAGCAGGTCTACTTCCTACAGGCAACAAATGAGGAAGTTATGGCTGAGCAGAAATGAAGGGGGTGTTTGGGAAGCTGACGGGTATAACGCTGAGCTGGGCATAAAGAAATAATGACCTGTGATACTAAAAACAGAGGGGTTTGCTTGAAAGAGACAGATTTAAACATATTAAACCAGCCTAAGCTGGTTTGAGCCTGGCTATAGTCTAGTTTGATGGTTTTGACCTGTTAAAGGCACAGTTCACCCAAAAATGTAATTCTGTCATCATTTACTCAACATCTTTTTGTTCGAGTCTAAACTACTTTGGATGGTGAAGAACACATATTCACGATACACGACTTTTGCCTAATGTACTGCTTATCAATAGTTAGTAAGTTAGTTAGGTATGGGTTAGGATTAAGGGATGTAGGACATGGTCATGCATTAATATGTGCTTAATGAGTACTAATAAACAGCCAATATGCGATAGTAAAATGCATGCTAATAAGCAACTAGTTAATAGTGAGAATTGGTTCCTAAACTAAAGTGTTACCCTTTGGATATCATTGAATTTCATTGTTTTTTTTGTCCATGCACCAAGATAATTTTTTATAATTTCTAGCCATTTATATAATGATATTTTGTAATATCTTTGTGACATGATGATCATCAGTAAATTATTTGTCATTTAAATCATTTTTGGGTAAACTGATATTTCCAGCAAGACCAGCCTAATCCAACTAAGACCATCAGAACTAGATAAAGCACGTTTTCTTGTGTTATTCCTGAGAAATATATGCATTAAGAGAGAATTTACATTCATGCATTTGCCAAACACTTTTATCCAAAGCAACTTGCATTGCATTCAAGATACACATTTTATCAGTTCTTGCTTTTTCTGGGAATGAAACCCATGATCTTGCTGTTTAAACAGGAAGAAATATCACCCACAGCTTGACAAATATATATATTCGACAGCATTTCATGTGCAGTATTTGATCTGAATCTCGGTCTAACTCACTCTCTCGTTAGTTTCAATCCGCTCTTCCTTATCCTGTTATCTCCTGATGCATTTTCAAGATATATATAATATAGGTTATATATATATGATTGAGTCATTTTGGAATGATCACAATAGCATGAAATTGTGTGATAAGTTTTCTGCTTTGATGTGAGTGCACACGGTGTTCTTTGAGAACTGAGTATATGAGACACAGATAGGAAGACTGATAAGCAGCTCTGTCAGCATCTATCACAGAGAAGCCCTATAGATCGCTCAGGAACATTAGGGTAGCCTTACACCGGCTTGCTAATCAAAGAGAAAATGGTGATTAAAACCTTCATGCTCACGGATTGGTGATGACCGGTATTCCATAGCTCTCAATCAGTTACAGAACTGAACCTCTAGGAATATTTATTCTATTACTTTCTTTTGAAGTCGTGCTCATCTTCTCCCAAGATGGAATGATCATTCACTGCACAGCCACTTTTCATCACTTAAAGTGCTGCAAAGTCCATTAGTATCCTCTGTTATTGCCTCTGTGTGTGTGTGTGTGTGTGTGTGTGTGTGTGTGTGTAATGAAGTAACATCTACAGGATGTACATGAGTGGAAGAGACAGAGAGAGAAAGAAAGGAGAGAGATGGAGCACTTCAAGGCACAATAAGTATTTCGGAGTCACCGAGGACGTCACTGAGAGAGAAACTACTGGAGTGAAACCACACAGACCTGTTAGTGATATGGAAGACACTTAATTGAAGACCGTAAGCTGCATGTGGAGAGAAAGGTAATCGTTCACCCTTATGTCGTTCCAAATATATATACGACTTTCTTTCTTTTAGTGTTCCACAAACGGAGAAACTCAAAAGACTATTTTTTTCCATGCAATATGACTTCAATAAGCCATAACTTAGTGTTGAAAACAGAATCTTGCTCTACTTTGCGATCATGAATCAGACTGATTTG
>CM038628.1:3523135-3598135 GCA_021554675.1 Leuciscus idus
CGTGTGTGTGTGTGTGTGTTTGACAACAAGTGGTTGGTTCATCTTGAGCTTGTTATTGTAGACATGACTAGTAATTATGGACCTTTGGACTCATGGTTTATAGTTTTTTCTTGGATGAGCACAGAACTTTAAAACTTAGAAGTGAAGTAGAAGTGAAGCATTTGGACCCCAAAAACAGAATTTGATGCACTTTGTATTAACACACACACACACACACACACACACACACACACACACACACACACACACACACACACACACACACACACACACACACACACACACACACACACACACGCACACACACGTACACACACTCACTTTCAATTTAGTCCTATATGTTTTAAGCAAATTTGTAACTTTTTCATAATCAAGTTTTGCCTTTGCTATTTCATGTTAAATGGTCCGGTGATATACACATATTCTCAGTGATCATTAATAGGCTACTCCTGCATGCATAATAATTAGACAAGAATGATCAAAATGCTGTTTACAGTAGTTTCAGATGGAGTATAGTTTGTATTTCACACCACAGGACATGTCAACTTCCCGAAAGTGTCTCATGTCAGCTACCCTCATAGTTGTCAGAAACATCAAGTGTGTTCTGCTAGTTATTCCTCACTGAAATGAACACCTGTCAGTAAATGTTCACAGAATGACAGAGCGTTTCATTTCACTTATTTGGTTTCAGTTCTACATTGCTGAGCACTGTGGAAGATTTAAACAAACAAATATGTGGCAAAAATAATACAGTGAAATGTATTAATTTATTTAATTTATTAATATGCCTTCATCCCACAATATCTGAAAAAAAAAAATAATAAAAAAATAAAAACATTCTGATTTGCATTTATTAAATGTATTTATAAATATTATACTGTATATCCCCAAATGTTTGCTAGGTTTTTTTTTCTCTATTTTCTGACTTTTTTTAATAACCCCCGCAGAGAGGTCGACAGTACTAGATTGACTGCAAATAATGATAATAATAATAATAATAATAATAACCCCTTTGAGAAAATTACAGCTTGTCAACCCAATTCTCAAAATTTGGCTGTGACTCCTAATTTAAGCTCTACAGTTAAAAAGGGCAGTCGGTACTTTTCATTTTTTCATTCTTTGCACGATTATATAATTTTTTCGTTGTGTGTGTGTGTGTGTGTGTGTGTGTGTGTGTGTGTGTAGATAGAGATACAGACAGACATACAGATAGATAGATAGATAGATAGATAGATAGATAGAAAAACAGATAGACAGACAGATAGCAGATAGATAGATAGATAGATAGATAGATAGATAGATAGACAGACAGACAGATAGCAGATAGATAGATAGATAGACAGACAGACAGATAGCAGATAGACAGACAGACAGATAGCAGATAGACAGATAGATAGACAGACAGACAGACAGACAGATAGCAGATAGACAGACAGACAGATAGCAGATAGATAGATAGATAGACAGACAGACAGACAGATAGCAGATAGATAGATAGATAGATAGATAGACAGACAGATAGATAGATAGATAGACAGACAGACAGACAGACAGACAGACAGATAGCAGATAGATAGATAGATAGATAGATAGACAGACAGACAGACAGACAGACAGATAGCAGATAGATAGCAGATAGACAGATAGATAGACAGACAGACAGATAGCAGATAGATAGATAGATAGATAGATAGATAGACAGACAGACAGACAGACAGACAGATAGCAGATAGACAGACAGACAGATAGCAAATAGACAGATAGATAGACAGACAGACAGATAGCAGATAGATAGATAGATAGACAGACAGACAGACAGACAGACAGATAGCAGATAGAAAGATAGATAGACAGACAGACAGACAGACAGACAGATAGCAGATAGACAGATAGATAGACAGACAGACAGACAGACAGACAGATAGCAGATAGACAGACAGACAGACAGACAGACAGACAGCAGATAGATAGATAGATAGATAGATAGACAGACAGACAGACAGACAGACAGATAGCAGATAGACAGACAGACAGACAGATAGCAGATAGATAGATAGATAGATAGACAGACAGACAGACAGATAGCAGATAGATAGATAGACAGACAGACAGACAGACAGATAGCAGATAGATAGATAGATAGATAGATAGATAGATAGATAGATAGATAGATAGAAACCTCAACAGGCCAGTACTGAAAAATACCAAGAGATTTAATATAAAGTCCCCTTGAAAATCATGATATAATTTTCACGCTGCACTTAGCATTGTTTTTTCTTTGCTGTCGGAACAGATGTGTGAACCAGTGCTTGAGATGGCTTCAGATAATCTCAGTGTTTCTTCAGTAGATCTCAGTGTTTCTCATCAGATCTCAGTGTTTCTCATCAGATCTCAGTGTTTCTTCATCAGATCTCAGTGTTTCTCATCAGATCTCAGTGTTTCTCATCAGATCTCAGTGTTTCTCATCAGATCTCAGTGTTTCTTCAGTAGATCTCAGTGTTTCTCATCAGATCTGTGTTTCTCTTCAGATCTCATTGTTTCTTAATCAGATCTCAGTGTTTCTCATCAGATCTCATTGTTTCTCATCAGATCTCAGTGTTTCTCTTCAGATCTCATTGTTTCTTAATCAGATCTCAGTGTTTCTCATTAGATCTCAGTGTTTCTTCATCAGATATCAGTGTTTCTCATCAGATCTCAGTGTTTCTCATCAGATCTCAGTGTTTCTCATCAGATCTCATTGTTTCTTAATCAGATCTCAGTGTTTCTCATCAGATCTCATTGTTTCTCATCAGATCTCAGTGTTTCTCATCAGATCTCAGTGTTTCTCATCAGATCTCAGTGTTTCTCATCAGATCTCATTGTTTCTTAATCAGATCTCAGTATTTCTCATCAGATCTCATTGTTTCTTAATCAGATCTCAGTGTTTCTCATCAGATCTCAGTGTTTCTCATCAGATCTCAGTGTTTCTCATCAGATCTCAGTGTTTCTTCATCAGATCTCAGTGTTTCTCATCAGATCTCAGTGTTTCTCATCAGATCTCAGTGTTTGTTCATCAGATCTCAGTGTTTCTCATCAGATCTCAGTGTTTCTTTATCAGATCTCAGTGTTTCTTCATCAGATCTCAGTGTTTCTTCATCAGATCTCAGTGTTTCTTTATCAGATCTCAGTGTTTCTCATCAGATCTCAGTGTTTCTCAGCAGATCACAGTGTTTCTCAGCAGATCTCAGTGTTTCTCATCAGATCTCAGTGTTTCTCATCAGATCTCAGTGTTTCTTTATCAGATCTCAGTGTTTCTTCATCAGATCTCAGTGTTTCTTCATCAGATCTCAGTGTTTCTTCATCAGATCTCAGTGTTTCTCATCAGATCTCAGTGTTTCTTCATCAGATCTCAGTGTTTCTCATCAGATCTCCGTGTTTCTTCATCAGATCTCAGTGTTTCTTCATCAGATCTCAGTGCTGCTGCTGGAGTTTTTCAGTGGTCACTGTCCCTTTAAGAGCGCGCGCTCTAGGGTGGCGCTTTCCTCCGCAAGGGCTTCTTGATATTAATAGTGTTGGTGTCTTGAAACTGACGTAATGCTTGGAGTCTGAGGTCCTGACAAGCGATAACATTTCTGATAAAGAACTGAGATCACTGCAAAAACCAACCTCCTTTCTTCCACCCCAGACTCAGGCGTTTTTACTATTAAACACAGTCTCCCAAGATTTCACGTGTACAGGAGCAATTCGCAATCTTACATCCCCATAAAAAAGAAATCATTCCCCGAGATCAACAAACAAACAACACAAAGACGCTTCATGGCTCACGCCAAAGCTCCACCATCTTTCAGACTGCAAAGACTATTGCAATTTAATCAACAGGTAAGGAGAAAGCGAATCAATGAAGAACGATGTGGTTTTAGCTGTAGTTCCTGATGAATGTTATGTAATGTTGAGAATGATGAATCAGTTGAGTGCTACTTTGTAACGAAAATAAGAGCTCGGCTCTTCGGATTTCGAATTTTGAGGCTAAATTGCAAATTGAAATCGGCGACTTGTTACATTGTATCTCCCAGTAGTTGAGAGAAAATACTACTTTTTCCTTCCCATTTCTTTTCAGCCATTCTGTGTTGCAATGCGTTTTGCGCAACATAATATCCACAATGTAGCAGTTTCTCTTGTACGTTTGAGCCGCGAGGCGCCTTTTATTTGCATTGTTTATGCGTCGCAAGAAGCTAAACGGATCCTAAGTAAAGTTATAGAAAGTTTCATTGGTGTGTAGGCTACTGTTTTTGCGTAAATGATGCTGAATGGCGCTTTCCACACAAACTTCGAAAACTTTCCGTATCTGATGATGTACGATAAGAAAACGCGTAGGCATGGCAACGCACTGAATGTTATATTTTCCACACACAAAGAGGCACAGGTTGTTTACATGACAAGTCTACGGATCGTAACGGGGGTTTTATCGCTATTTTTTGCGGTTTTATTCGAAGGCAGGTTGCGAAAAGATGTCTTTCTGTTGTTTCATTGCGTCTTTCGAGGCTATGGAGACGAGCAGCAAAACTTTATGAATAGCGGTAACGAGTATTTCTCATTTGGATGTGTGTTTTTTTGTGAATTGATAAATGATGGAACAACTTTATATTTGTTTTGTGGAGAACTTTCACACTTAGGTGTGTGTGTGTGTGTGTGTGTGTGTGTGTGTGGGGGAGGCTGTAGTTCACAAAGTTTCTTGTGGCGTGATGGAGCTTATCTAAAAACTTTTCAAGGAATTTAAATAACTCTTTCTACTCTCTAAAATGAAGGCATGCATATAGAAATTGTACCTTTTGTCTTGGCATGTACAGTAATCCTTTTCTTGTTGATGTTATCCATCAACAGAAACTTTTTTTTGAGTCAGTACAGACAACAGATACACACTTAATATGTCTTCTAGTTATGTGTGTATTCATATCCTATACATTTTGTGTGATATGAGAATGTGAATAGTTTGGATGTTCCTCAGTTCTGCAACTAGAGCCGGGCGATATATCACAATAAAATCTTTCATATCATTTGATATCGATAATTAGCACGATAAATGTCACATTTATATTTATTTCAAGTTTAAAGGCAGATTTTTTGTGCTCCTAAGTGAAATTCTAGAAACCAGACTGTTAATTGTGGTTTTAAACCACTCTTTATTGCAAGAACATGACACAAACTTCACGTCTTTAAACTTTTCCAGCCATTTTTCCTTAACGAAATATATCTAATTCTAAATATATCCATCTAAATAATATATATTTCTTAGTTTCTGCATGTGCTAACAAGTGATATTGTTTCAAGGTTTGTGTTATGCTAGTTATGTGTGTACTCGTATCCTATACTTTTGTGTGATTATATGATATAAATATATTGTTTGGACGTTTCTCAGTTCTGCAACTGTGGTAATGTTTCCAGTTAATTTGGTTTTACAATCACTTTCACATTAGATTGTCATTAAGTGTGTGGAAACAAGTATTTATCTTAGAACTGATAAAATCACCCACACTTCACTTAAATGTGCCGTACCGAAGCGTAACCTGTATATCTGATTGTTATGATACAGATTCCCATGTTGGTTCCAGTAGATGAGTTACGCTGTTTCCTGTAAACTGTGAAAGTTGCCACACTCGGGCAGTCTGGAAATGATATGCTCTCTTTTTCTGTCTTGAAATGGTTTGTCGGTAAATGTTTCTTAATGACAAAGCCCGTGCAGGCTCATCATTTAGAGAAACTCTCAACTGTACTCATAGTTTCAGACACAGTCAACAGGGAATCTCAGCTCTGTCATCATCAGGCTTCTGCAGTCACAATCACTTTATCTGGTAACACTTTACAATAAGGTCTCATTTGTTAACATTAAGTTAACTAACATGAACTAACAATGAGCGATACATTTGTTAAAGCATTTATTAATCTTTGTTAATGTTAGTTAATAAAAGTCCAGCTGTTCATTGTTTGCTCATGTTAGTTCACAGCGCATTAACTAATGTTAACAAATACAATATTGTATTGTTAAATGTTGAAATTGCCATTAACTAAGAATAATGCATGCTGTGGAAGTATTGTTAATTCTTAGTTCATGATAGCTAACTAATGAAACCTTACTGTAAAGTGCTACCTTTTATCTTTACTCTTTTTGCAGTTGCATGACTATTTTTTAAATCTTTGAGGACTTTAAAATAGTATTCAAAAATATTGACCGATATTGATTTTTATTTTATTTTATAACTGATAACGACACCAAGCATTTGCATGTTTATGTGCCCAATAACCAATATTTATGTATTGGTTTATTTCCGTTTTTGATGATTATATCATCAGCACTGAACTGAACAAAACTGAACATAATTTCTGCACTCCCTCAAAACAAAACACACTTCGACGTCAATAAATAGTGCAAAAAAAAAGAAATATATATATATATAGTGCACTGTCACTAAAGTGTCGTTTTTAAATAATATATTTTATCAGGTCGATCTCTTGAGTTTTTAGTCATTTTACATGTGTCACAGTCGAGAGATCAGAAGAAAGAAAAAATATCTCCATCTGCTTGGAATATTATTTCATTCCTTGTTCATCATGTGATGCACGTAAATATGCGAATATCCATTCAGCGGTTTACTAGATTCAGTTCTCAGTCCACACAGAAGAATAAGATCCACATGAGTTGTCTGATAAGGCGCGTTTGAAGTGATTGAAAAGCTTGAGGTGTATTTGAAATGTAAATGACTCCACATCTGTGAGCTTTTTGGAGAGAGGCAATAGATCAGCGCTGTATAGTCAGGAACTTTACGGCTGACAAATGAATTTGGGCCTTGGTGGAGGGAGAAAGCAGCAGTGGGGGTCTTGCATTTGTTCTTCGTGGCTTCTGAGTTTGCACAACTTCTTTTTGGGCTAACTTCTTACCGCACCGAGATTTGCCACTTGTGTCCCAGATTCATGTGGCGTTGGTGCCGTTGAATAAGAAGCCTGTAGAGAAAATAAATGGTAGGGATTTTTTTTTTTTTTATGACAGAGATAGAATGGCTCACGCTAGTGTTTGCACATATTGTAAGTAGTTGATGACTACAAAAGTTACATTTTTGAAAACTTTTTTTTCTTGGTTGTTAGAAAATATACTCAGACCAGATGATTATTTTTGCATATATTTTTTTATTCATTTGTTGCTCCAAAAAAACTTACAAGTTTGAATAACTTATAAGGACTGAATAAGTTTTGTTTGTGATTGTGAAACTCAAAAATGATTGTGTGTTGTTATTTCAAACTTAGCATTGCAATGAACGGCACAGTATTTTATTCCAGGCAAGTGTTTTTGAAATGATGCCTCAACGACTTTATAGAAATTCCTTCTTGTTTAGTTTTTTCGTGGTTAGAAATCTCCAAACATGGGAGACAGGAAACTTTAGAATATTGTTTTTGTAGTCGCCTGATGAAATGCCAAGGTTTACAAAGAGACAGCTCCTGATAATTGGTGCCCTTAAAAGCTTTTATAACATATATTTGATGTAGCCTGCATATGAATAGCTCGTCTTTTTTTCTTTTTTTTTTCCGGATTTTCAAGAATAAAAGAGCCGCAGTTCACAGAGGTCGTCCCTTGTCTCGTCATATGCTTTTCATCCTGTTTTTAGCAGTGTTTTGAAGTCACTAAATGGCTCTGGATGTGTGCTGTGGACTTGTTATGGTGAGTTATATTGTGAGACTTGCCATCGTGATGGATTTTCTCACTAAACTTTCATGCACCACAAATGGATTTGATGCTAAATAACTAGTAAAGTGCGTTTTTGTGTGGGCGGTCGGTTTATGAATCTAACATTTATCTCTTGTTTTTGTCATCTGAATTAAAGTGAAATCTTGTTCTCTTTACCTTTTTTTTTCTCACACCCTGCGTGGGAATGAAACACAAGGACCTTTGACCTGTGGTGTCATAGCAACCTCCTTTATCCTGTGAAAAAATATAGATTTAGCTTCTACATATCTTTCTGAATATTATGTTTTGATGGCTGTTTCTCGCATGTCACAGATGCAGCTGAAGTGTGTTTAACGACTCCCACAGATAAGACACGGTTTGGGTCTCTGACTCTGTCAGAGCTGTTTGACATCACTTGTTAGGCTAATTATGTGGCGTGTAATATTTTAGTGGTTAGCGTACATCTGGTAAAGTTTGCTGACTGAAAACTCTCGTATTCCCAGTAGAGTAGAGTAGGTTGCACTGTGAAACGAAGAAAAATAAGTCGAAGTTCCCCTAAATCTTCATTCTTACTCATTGACAAAAACTCTTTTTTTGTGTGTGTGTGTTTTTTTGTTTGTTGAGGAATTAAAAAAACGTACATTTTTGTTGCATATGCAAGATAAGGTGATGCGTGACGACAAACCTTTTATTGGTTGGTGTGGTTTTTCAAAAGCTCGCGGTTCCCGTTAGGCTAGCTTTTCATATGAGTTGGCTTCCCTGGACTTTTTTTGTTTTTTTAAGACTAAAGTAAAAGTATTAATTTGCTTCAAGCCTCTGTGCTCAGCTTCATGTCAAAAACTTTCTGAACGTTTTCGAGCCAGCATTGCCCACTTCCTCTCCTCCCCATTCCGATGTGCCGAGTTTAGTTCATCCGCCGATCCTCTGGAACGCTGATGAGTCAGTTTAGCCTTTTTCTTTCTTTCTTTCTTTCTTTCTTTCCCTTTCTTGCTATCACGGTGTGTGTTCTTCTACCTCGCAAACAGATCTTCATTTAGCTTTTTTACGTCTTTCTCTCCATCTCTCGGTGTCTGAATGTTCTCCATCTGTGTGGTCTGGAGACTGGTGCGGTTGACTATTGCTAACCTGACACAGGTTGGACAGAATGAGTCGAAGAAAAGGTTTGTAGAGGGGGGAGGGGTTACGGTGGCGGGGGAGTTTTCCTTTGAGAATGTTTGTTTTCCTGTTTCCAATTTGGTCGGCCAGAAGGCCCGTACTGTCAGAGCTCCCATTCATGAACCCTGCTGTCAGACTGCCTGAGTACATGACGCAGGATTTCTCTCAGCTCTCTCTCTGCGTGCAGTGTGGTGTCCATGTTGTCTTTTGGTTAGATCCTTCTTTTCTAAAGTTATTTTATTCTGTGAATGCATGCTTCTTTTTAACGTTGCTGTTTACCCAGAGCACTTCCTTCTCGCTGAACATGTGCGGTTTTGTTGTTACAGTGATCGAGAAGAACGGTGTGGTTTGGTCACCCTTCGCACCCAGGATCATCTGCACCTGTGAGGTCTTCTGAGAAAAGGAAGTACGGGACGGGCGCATTTCACAAGCGACGCACGTAGAGCGAGTAAAAAAAAAACTTTGTGAACACTGTGGGGAAAAAAAATGGAATGATTCCCAGGCCAGAATGGATGTGGAATAAAGGATACCTCGGAGGGCTCCTCAGGGAAGGGTCTTTGGATACTCTGCCAGCTTTGATATCTGCCTCCCTGTTGGATTTGAGTGTGATAATGCTATAACCCAATGCTTAACAGAGGTATGTATACGTGCGATTTGTGTGTTATGAAAATGCAGGGATTTCTGGCGGCGTGTGGCATTGTGGTTTTCCATGCAAGTCATGTAGCACGCACGCAAGGACACAGTTTTTGTCTTCGGGTTTTGTGTAGCTTTAAAACCTTATTTATGGTAACTTTTAACCCAGTCTTCCTGTAGTTCAGAGCAGTAATCTAGACCGCTAGATAGCTCAAGCTGTTAAAGCGCTTTGATCTTCAGTAAGGCCATCATCCCCTGCTTTGGCGTTTATTACGTGGAACAGTAGAATTTACTGACTTTCTTTTCCCTGACTTTTTTTTTGTGCCTATATGTGGGTTTTCTCCAGGGTAATAAGAGGCCACACAAGCAGTATTTTCTTTTTTGTGTTGTACATTTGTGGACCAGGTGATACTGTGGTCTGGTATTCTTCTCTGCCACTGTGTTTGTGGAACGCTGGACTTTTTTTTTTTTTTTTTTTTTCGCTCATAAAAATAAAAAATGCATGGAAGGATATAGATAAAGTTAACAGTTTGTTTTTGTACGTGCATTTATTCTTATAAATGGTTGATTATCCTATGTGCCACCCAAAAGCAAGAATAAATAGTTGTTTGCATTAGTTGTGTTTTAAAGTCATGATCCCTCAGTCATTTAATGATATCATAAATCGTCATAATTGCATTAAACGTTGGGAAATTTTAATTTTGTTTTTAGAAGTGGTTTGCCAGCTTGCTCTGTACCGCATGATTTTCAGTCGAAGCTAATGAACGTAGAAATGCAATAATCTGAAACTTCTGAAAGCGTCCGCATTCTTTGCGGTCTGGGTTGTCCTTCTTAAATGAGGTAATCTGAGAGTGTGTTATAGATGGCTGTGTTCTCCTGTGCCGAAATCTCTAATAAACGACCTGTAACGGCCAGTGATTAGGGGATCCTGTCTTTGTGAACGCTGCCACAGTGGAGGTTTCTCTCGTGTGCCCTGCCGTTTCAGCAGATTTGCGTAATGTTAAACACATGCCATCTTCTCCAGTCTGGATTTCAGGGGAAAACCTGCTCTCGGGGATGGGAAAATGTGCTTGATGGTTTCGGTTGGTGTTTAGGCGTGGGGGTGAAGCTGAATGGCAAGATTAACCCCATGGATCCTTAACCCAGAACTACGACACAGGCTTCTAGGTCAAGGGTCACCTGAGATCCCTCAGTGCTAATATGGGGGTCCAGGGGCCCCTGATGGGGCTTACTGGGTTGTAATGCGTTTGTTAGTCTTTTAAACTTTTTTTTTTTTAAACAAATTGTTTGCCTGTCTTTCTCTGAATTTTGATGTGCTTTAGTGAAAATAATTATTTATATTCAATTTTAATAGTGCACTTTTTTTTAAATAGTTTTCGCATTTTATTATTAATTTGAATCATTGGGATGCTGATCAGCAAGGCTATATTAATATTTACTCAACAGATTCTTCTCCTTTCAAACATGACTTGATCTATTTCCACAACCGCATATATTTATAAAAGCCCAACCCCATTTTGCTAATTTAGTGTTAATTTGCTTTAAAACTTGGTGTATTTGGTTTAAACCCGTGCGTATGACCCAGACTAAACCCATAAATGCTAATTCATGGCTGTGGTATTTACTCCAGCCGATGATTCTTCACTGTGATTTACTGATATTACACATTTAGCAGTATGTGGTGTGTTTGCACTAAAGTAGCCTATATTTTCAAAATGACGACTTTTTGATCTCAGCCCACTTTTAAATTGCATCTAACCATACATTAGGCATTAGTTATGCTCATATCCTTATAGGCTCAGCTGTTATGCGCTGGACCATCTCTTTGACTCGCATGCCCGTTTTTGGGTATAAACATGGATTTATGCTGTGAAGCTTATGCTTATTACTTGTACCTTGCTTTGTATAATTTGGTTGAGTTATGGTGGGGGAATTTGAGTGGTCTGCATAGTTCTCCAGTAGGTGCCTGTGTGATGTATGGCGTGCCAGTGTGCCGAGGGAGGCAGACGGCCAAATGTTTTCATAATGTTCATTTAAAAGTCTGATCATTCGCCTCCGCCTCTTTCTCGGTTTTGCTGTGCATATAGAAATGTCTGATGCAGCAACACTTTAATCAGCCACATAATAGTCAACCTCCAGTTTTTTTACTTTTGAGTAATATAATGCCACTAAGAAAAGTTTTTATTTGCAGGTAAAAGTGTAATGCGCGTTTCTTCAGACGTGGAATTAGCATGTGAGCGTGAACCGGTTGTAAATGCAATGGAAATTCCACATCTATATGCATTTCAGGCCTGCTAGATAAACAGCAGAGCCTTTACGAACTGAGAGGTGACGGTCGTGAGCGCGCCTAATGAGACTCTCTAGTTCGACTCCAGTATTTGCCTGTAAGAATACAGTGAGCTGAGTTATTACAGACTTTTTGAGATGGTTGCAAAATGGCGGTAATGAGAGAGGAGCGATCCTGCCCGCGAATAGCGATGCCCGGGTCGTATTCGCCTGCCAATTAGCCCGATATTCCTCCACTCGCGTGGCACCATCTTGCAGTAACCCCGAACCGGCACCGAACTAATCTAATTAGATCGAGAACACAAAAATGATCCCGGACCACTGGCAGAACGCACAATAAGGGAGCAATTTATTCTCGCATGGTGTTAAAAAAGGAGGGAATGGTTGAGTGCAGGCCTGTTGTTTTTAGCAGATTGTTTCCGCAAGGCCTGCTCCATATGGTGTCGGAGAGGGGAGAAAAAAGCCCTGGAGAAGGGGGTAAAGAACAAGGGGGCAGAGAAGCTGCAAAAACAAAACTTCTCCAGTCAACCCTCTCTAAATTAAAGGGTAATGCCGAGCACACCGCACACTCAGGAGTTGTTTGTTTAAAAAGCCAAACTGCATTAATCAACGTCTTCATCTTCATCGCTAACAGCATGATTAATCTGCAGATTTTTCTCCCCGCCATTCTTTTTTTTCTTTCTTTCTTTCATTCTTTTAAAAAAAAAAGTAATTGCCAATCCAATGAGCAGCTTTGACAGAGTGCTTCTGACCACATTGTTCACACATTGAGTGATGCCTGCACAGCGTCAGTGCACAGCAATATTATGCTTTTGGTTCAAAGCCCAGGTTCAGTTGCATAGTGTAATGCAAGATCGTATTACATGTTTCTGATACAATATTGTAGCTACTTTAAACTCTCTGCAGCATTTGCGCTGCGATCTTCTCCCCTCGGACCTTCTCTGAAGCGCCAACTTTAGCGTAGTTGAATAGCGCCTGGAGGCCATTGACAGGAGCCTCATGTATCCTGGCCGTGTCTTTGGCAAACACAAACAGTAGCCTTCTAAAGATTTCTCCATTTGTTTAGAGGAAGTCCCAGAGGCTTGTTACGCTCCCCAACCCCCTTCTCTTGTGGCTATCAGATGTTTATCCTGTACAAGGAGGGCAATTTACAAATGTAAGTGTTGTCACAACACAGGAGGAGACAAAAGGCGTCACGTCAGGCAAGGATGCACCTCAGTGTAAGAGCGCCATTATTTTACAGATTAGGAGGGTTCAGGTGAATGTGGGACTGAGTGGCACTGCTACTGTTTGCTGTGATTTGTCTTTCTCCGTGCAGATCGGAGTTCAGGTCTCTCAAATGTCTCCGGAATGTGTACTTGATGATCAAGGGTAGTTTTAGATGCCATATAATACAACTTCAAATCATACTGTTGAGTATAGGCTTTTGGTAAAACGGTAAAATGGTCTATTTTCTTTGTACAAGTTGTGTTTGATAAAAGTCATTGCTTTTATTTGTAAGTGCTTAATGGCTGACTTCAGGCTTTAAGCAATACATTTTACACCAATGCCTAAACAGGCATGATTTGATGAAGCAAAAAGCGATAAAAGTGATCTTTTCTAACTAAATTTAATTAAATTTTTTCAATAATTTGCTCTCTATTTCTGATCCTATGGAGTGTATAACCAATTTTTTTTCTTGTTGGCTGTTCTAGTGTTGCATGATACAGTATTTTTGCTATGAGCTTAGTGATAGTTCCCAAAAAATTTAAAAATCAGTTACTCATGTCATTCCAAATCTGTATGACATATTATGTGGAACAAAAATTGACATTTTAATAACGTTTTTTTTCTTGTGCGTACAGTGGAAGTCAGTTCAGGTCATTCTTCAAAATATCTGTTTTTTAGTTTTTACAGATGTACGTTTATTAATACAAGTTTAGAATGACATGAGGGTGATGAATTGACTTAATTTTTTTCAGTGAATTATCCTTTTAATGCTACCCATACACTACACAACTTTCAAAGTCGTCCATTCAAAGAAATATATATAGATATTTAATCTGCCAAATGTCTTTAGGCATCGGTGATCTTTTAGGTCACATATTTGATAACTCAGTCTCATAGTGATTGTCAATCATGTGAAAAAGCACCGATTTGCCTCAGATTTGTTGGCGATATGCCTTAACTGACAGCGAGTGTATAATCAGGGCTTAAATTTTGTAGTTAAAAAAATTACGGAAAGTTAGGGTCTGTAGTTTTGCAAATAAAGAAATTTGGTCACACTTTAGATAAGGGTTCAATTCTCACTATTAACTAACTATATTAACTATGACTTTTGCATCAATAAACTCCTATATACTGCTTATTAATAGTTAAGGTAGTTGTTAAGTTTAGGTATTGGGTGGATTAAGGGATGTAGAATATGGTCATGCAGAATAATGCATAAATATGTGCTTTATAAGTACTAATAAACAGTTAATATCCTAGTAATATGCATGCTAATAAGCAACTAGTTAATAGTGAGGATTGAAGAAATGTATATTAGTGTTTGCGAAGAATGTGTTAAAGAACATGTACACTTCTTACATGAGATGAATACTGTTCACTTATTTAGGTAACCTTCCCATTATTGCATGCTTTAGCTCGTAGACAGACCTTAAAAAGAAGTCTATGGTTAATGGGCGCAAAAAAGTAATCACGAAATTTTTCGAATATCTTTCAGGCTTAGCAAACCAGACACTAATAACTGTCTGTGGTCAGACTTCGGCCTCTGATAGGCATCAGGCTGGAGGACATGAAGGCAGGAGTGGGTTTACTCTGTTAAACACAACACTATAGTGAGTCCTACAAGCTCCCTCTCCCCGTCTCCCAGACTGAACTCTGCTGGCTGCACTTCGTCTATGTCAGGGGAAGATATAGAATTAGTAGCTTACCAGGCATCCCTCCCCTCCCCATCGCTACCCACACCATCCCATAACTCTTCTGGCAGGCCCAGGGAGCTGGTTCCTCATCTGTGGAGGCCGCCAGTCTCAACACCTATTATGGTCAATGGGCCTGGGTCCCTGTCAGGGCCTGCTGCCTTTTTGATTCACCACTCGCCTCGGATTCTTCCCCAGGTCGCCGTCTTTTTTCACCATGTCTTCGACTTCCAGATAGGAGATAAAATATCCATAAACAGCACTTGAAAGAGAATGTAAATGTTTATAGGCTTCCTGCAAGACTTATCTGATATTGTTCTTATTTATATGTCGGGGTCGGTTGACTTGGAGGCGGTCATGACGGCCGAACCGGAGCCAAGCAGCTTTTAGTGCTCCTTCGGCTCGTCCCTGCCAATTGCAGAGATTTAGGCGGACAGTTGGATGGTGGAGGACCGAGCCAGTGACACCAGGCTGGAAAGTATGTGGTAACAATGCAAGTATGATTCGCTTCAGCACCTCCCACTACCTAAGCTTCACTCCAATGTAGGGCATTATTTGGGCAATCATTTCTCATCCTGTAGTTATATAATGAAGAAGCAGTGTTTCTCAGCCACTTCTTCAATGAGACAGCTGGGTCTTTCTCATCTGTTTGGTGCAGTTTTCAATGCATCTTGAGTTTGTTTGGGCCCAGTTTTCTAATTGTAAAACAATTTCAGATCTATTTCGGAATTATATTCTCTCTACATCATGTGGACACCGTGACTGCTCTAGATCTGTCAACAAACCTGACACCGTACGTTACCTCTTTTCTGGCACTCAGATTCCCCATGCAACATTGCTATGCCATAAATCTGCATGCTTCGACCTGCATGCTATAGCTAACTGGGGCGCTGACTCTTTAGGAAGCCGTTGAGTGGAGAGCCCGGCGCTTGTGTAGGCGTCAGGGATTGGATTTGTCAATTGAGCTGATATGTTGAGGGCGATCTGAGCCCCAAGCGCTTCACTCAAGGTTGAGAGTTATTGTAAAGAGGCTAAAATGTAAAAGCTGTCTAGCAAACAGTCATACTCTTACACGCATTCACATGCACTTGCACGTACAGGCTTTACAGTCATTATATTTAGATGAAAAGTGTAATATTTGCTCTTATACAGTTACACAATTGCAACGAGACCAATTATGACTCTCTAGCGCAGTGGAAACCACACACATATGCGCGCACAGACACTATTACCTGACCTTTCCTCTGACAAAGACATTGCTAAAGAGAGAGAAAGCTACATTTTTTTTACCGTCTCAAACAATGCCCACAGCTCATGTCTGAGGCAAGGGTTGTGTCCAAAGAGGTTTGCATGATTTCTGCAGAAATTAAATTGTCATGGTTCTCAATACCAATTTTGAGACCACAGTAATATATGCAGTTGAACACACTAATTTAAAAGTTAAATGTCAATGTAAATATTAACAAATTAAATTAATACAGTCGCACGTAGCCTTCGAGTATTGTCATGCTTTGCTTTAAAAAAACTAGAATTAATTTTGTTAGCCTAATTTTGTGTGCACATCACGATTGTGTCATTCAGAATGACCAGAGCAATATTTCAGATGCTATACATTGAAATTTTGCCAATGATATTTTTCTCCCTGAGCAAAATTTTTGTCACATGACTAATTTATTTGATAAATGTGTTTCCATCGTGGTTTATGTGCATGTGTTTTTATCATTTTTTTTTTTTTTTTTTATTTTTATCCACCTTAAGTGAGCATTTAAGCTTTTTTATGCTTCAGATCTTGGCATTTCTGTTTTTATGCAATTTCCCAAACTTTTCCCAAAAATATGTGGATAGAAACTCGGCTCCCAAATTGTGTATTTTGCACAAACAATACTGAAATACTGTTATATTGTTTTTAACTTTAGCATTGACTTTTTCCTGTATAGTTTTATTTAGTGCTGACTATTATAGTCACTACTTTTGACTTCCCTATCTCCCAGTATTGCATCTATCTTTCACATCACAGGTGATCAAGCGCTCAAATCCTTCAGGAGTTTTTCCCGTCTTGAGGAGGCCATGTTCACCCAGCCTAATGATATGCGGCCTACTTCTCATGGTAAAAAGGCAGTGTGACAGACAGTTTGTGTTATAGATAGCGGTGACTTCAGACCTCTGCGTGTCTAAGGTATCATCTCCGTCCTCAGTTTACTCCAGCCGTCTTGTTTGGGATGCCCTTTCTGCTAATAGTATGAATAGCTTGAGACCTAGTCGAGAGCAAATGAGGTGGCATGTTTCTCTGCCTTCAGGTCATGCTCCTGCTTTCGATTTCTTTTTACGAGAAGATACGGTACTTTTTCAGTTACGAGTAAATCTTCGTGCATTGCAGCACAGAAACGAGTTGAGCTTCAGTAAGTGTTGAATGAGGCAGAGTTCCCATGATGAGAGCGACAGGCAGGTAAGTCTTTGCATAAGGATCACAGATGGTATCAGAGGGTGTGGTTGTTTCTATCAAACAGCTCTGATGACTAATCGGTCCCAAGGCTATATGGCATTTGAAAGGAGAATCATTGTACTAAGTAAATAGAGGAATCTTGTACAACCAGTGAGGTTGAACTGCTGATCTTTAAAATAGAAAATACTCTACGTACAGCACAAATGACTTGATGCTCGGTGGTTGTTGGTGCTTTTTTAGTCTTGGCGGTGGTGAAAGAGCCATGTTTACTTAGGCAGTGCAAAGTGTCCTAGGTAACTTGGTTTGTGTACAAGGGTGGAGATACGAACAAGTAGCAACTGACAAAGAATATTGTGTGTGTGTGAAGGTTTATCTGAACTGTTTGTGAACTACACGTGTTCAAAGGACCTGCCTGTACTTAGCGTCAGCAGCTTTTCCACTGATGAATCTCAAGGTTAAAGCCCTTATTGGTATGTTAAGCGAGTCTTTCCACACATGATTGTGTGCAAATATTTAGTCAGAGATGCCAGGTGACTTACCTGACTTTCTCAAAAAGCACTTAACTGTGGCTAATCGCATCTGATCACGTTTGGAGTCTCTCCAGAGAGGCAGCAGAGAGACTCAATTACAACAGGCCTCGCTGTCACCAGGATCTGCCTCTGGTTGTGGTTCTCTGGGCAATGTGATGAAGATAATGGCTTGTTTTTTTGTTTTTTTCCTACAGTGGCTTGAAAAGATTTCCTCAGCAAGTGACATTTTGTAAACGATGCTGCAGAAACGACCTTTGGCCTTTCACATTCAGCCAAACCAAGTGTAGACTTCCTAAAGGGATGTTCCAGGTTCAGTACAAGTGTGTGTTTGTGAGATAATGTTGATTATCACAGTTTTTTAAATATTTTATTTTATTACAGTAATGGAACTATACATGTTTTGTATTTTAAAAAAGAAATAAAAATAAAATAAAAATTTACACATATGCAGTTAAAAATATTAGTGTAGGGATGCACCGATATGAGAAATTTGGCCGATACCGATAACCGATAATTCTTTATATATGAAAGCCGATAACCGATATATTGGCCGATAAATCTAAATCCACATTTTTATATAATTTTATAAAGGTCTCAACATTAAAACCATGTCCCAAGCACTTCAACATAAATCAAACAAAATAGTACAGTAGCATAGATTGAATCAGTGTAAGTTTTAACATTAATTTTACACTCCAATGGCCAACTTTCCTTACCAAAAAAACAGAAAGCTAAGACACTTTCCTCAATGAAGTGTCTCAGATGAATGAAATAATCCATTATTCATCAGCTTTAAGATATCGGCCAAATCTTCTTATTGGACCGTTAATGATAACATTAAAAACGAACAGATATCGTCCGATACCGATATAGTGGCCGATATATTGTGCATCCCTAGTTTATTTGTGTCTTTTGCATGCATCTCAAGAAAGTTGAGTGATTTTACATGGTCATGACGTAAGGTCAAATAATGAATTATTATTACAGAATTATACGGTTGTTTGTGAATTGTCTCATGCTTTTAAGTTTGTGGCGTATTTTTAAACCGAGGGACAAATCGGAATTATTTTCTGTGCTAATCGACATTATGCCACAAATGCTGTTGATGGAACTTGACTTGAACTTGGAACATTCCTTTAACTGTGACTTAAACGAAGACCCCGTGACTTGCTTTTGAAGTTTATTTTTAGACTCGCACGCAAGATATTACTGTTAGATTTACATGTGAAAACACCTCTGCTCTCAGTCTTGTTTATTTATTTACTCAGAGTTCCCCAGTCTCAATGGAAAGTCAGGTAGTCGGTTTAAAATGGCTAGAGCCCTTTAATGAGTTTGTGAGTGTTGCTTTAGAGAAGCCTGAGGTATGTCGCAACGTTTTGTGCTTTTAACTCAGAGGGGAAATGCATCTCAAGCTGTGGTTTACTGTTGGTTTCACACTGTAGCTGCAACGGCTTGCTTTGAATAGTAAAAAATATCATTGCAGCACAGGAGTCGTCTCAACTTTATTTAAAAACTTTCTACCTGTGTTCAGTTTTCTTTTTGTCAAACTCTCGTTCAATCATCTTCTCGGCTCGTCTGAAATCTCTGGTTGTCTTATATCTGGAGAATGACTCCATGTTTGGTGGGCTGCAATCAGACGTTTCCTCCTGGGTAGGACATCGGGGAGATGTCAGCTCGTAAAAACCTCATAACCATTTCAATCATCAAGGTGCAGAGAAGGAAATTAAAGCTATTGTTCCGCCTGCAGGGCCGTTTTAACTGTCTCCGAGTCCTTCATGGGAAAGTTAAAAAACATCACAGAGCGGGAGGTGTTCTGCTACTCCATAAACGGAGGAGTGTGAAAAGAGGAGAGCGGCCCAGAGCAGGGGGAGAACAGTGGGACCCGAGCAGAAGTGATTTCTCATCAGTGCCTCTGGGTAGCACATTGGGCAATGAACAATTACGTCTAACTTTTCCTGTTGCTTAATAAATATATTTTTAGATGGGTGCCACAGCACTGCTTGATGTGTCACACATGTGGTGTGCCTTGCTTTCTCAAATACAGAACTATGCAGAGAGCATAGTTTGGCAATTAATTAGTTGTGCTGTTTATATAATGACTTACATTTTGCCTTTTTATTTATTTTTTGGACTTGAATTGACATCTCACTTTTTAATTCAACTATATGGCTCCAGGCGGCGCCTAAAAACTTCCCAAAAGTATTATTTTGCGAGTTATATTTTTGCTGTGATTTGTTATGATTTAGAAAATGTCACATCACATCTTTTTTTTTTTTTGGGTTGACGTATTAAAATGAGACTATGCACAATTTCAGTGAAAAGACAACAAACCGTTTCACTCAGTGAGTTCGAGGCGAGCGGCAAAATGTGTGCGAGGATTAGCTTTCCATATCAGAAAACCTTTTTAGATCAGTCCTCATCTCTGAGAGTGAGAGAGATAGAAAGTGATGGACAATGAATGATCACCCAAGTAAAAGTGCAGACAGTGTGGAGCTAAAAATATCCATAATTCTTGCTTTAATCGATACTAATATGGATTCTTATTCTTAGAATCTTTATTCTTTGTTGTTTTCTGTTGAGCATTACATTATAATGAGAACCTTATTTGTAGCGCAGATTGCCCTTTTCATCTGTGCACGTTATTCCATAAAATAAATGTTTTCGTCTTTGTAATGTTTAATCAAAATTCAATAACTTGCTCTTCCTCTGAAATGAATTTCCTTTTCCGCTGATGTCTCAAATAGTTATTTAGGCTGTGTTGTAGCATGCATTTGATCTGGGTCCTTTCTGGTTTATAATACCTACTGTTCAATTCCTAAATAAGTCCTGCCCTACGCCCCCCTCCCCCCGTTGATTGTCCTGTGTCACATCAAGGAAGTAAATTGTCGCAACCGGCAATTCACGTAAACTTTTAAAAAAGCAGCTACTTCTCAGGTCCTTTATGTTCCATGAGGTCTTTCTTCCCATCTGTCTCTCCTTCCTTTCTCTCTCTCTCTCTTTTCACACACACACACACACGCGCACGCTCTCACACACGGTGGCGTTGGCGGAAGCCTGTTATCTGCAGTTCTCTCTAGAGCGCGTGATCCCTGGCCCTCTCTGGCAGCTCGGGGCCTGTGATCACAGGAAGCTTAAGGGAAGCAGTTGTTCTCTGTTGTCTCCGGTTCTAGCGTGCGCTGATTGAGTGCACAGGGGCCAGGTCATTCAGACTGGGGCCCGCTCCTCCCCCTCCCCCTACACACTGCCTGACTGGAAGCCCGATTCGGGTGAGGTTTGGGAAAGGCTTGGCTTAACTTCTTTTTCTGGTATAATGACACTCTGGCCAGAAGGTTCTGGGTTTGGCAAATTAAGCAGGTGGTTGTGAACAAGGCGATTGTGTGCTGTATGCTCACGTGCAAGTTTGAACATTTTAAGGAATTGTCCATCAAATTATATTTTTGGCCTTTTTATGGCATTATTGGATTAGGACAGTGTAGAGATCAGACAAGAGGTTAACCGATATTGCTGATATGATATATATATATATATATATATATATATATATATACACACACACACAATGTTTTGTCATGAAACTCTAGATGGCGCTGTCCTTAACTCAATCTGCTTGCAATCACATTGTACTCTATAGGGCACAGCTGATTGGTTCCTGCTGTATCAGCAGCCAATGAGCTTGTTCAGTGTCTGCATAGAAGTTTGCAGCGCACTTTCAGAAGCCCTCCACCTTCCCCAGCTCCACCTGTATAGATCTGCTACTGGTAATGAATGTATGTTATATTGTACAGCAGCAGCATGTCTTACTCGCTCACAGTGTGTTGTTGAAGTCCTATACTTAATCTTTAGCAGCAGCAGATCTATTCCGCCAAGACCAAATATATATGTGTATTGTCATATCAATACCATGCCAAAAACTCTTGAGTTGTCATTGCAGAAATATACTGTATATTCACTTAATTTCAGAATGCTTTTTAAGGGTTAGTCATTGTTAACTTTTTATTATAAACTTCATCACTGTTTTCATTTGAATGAAACATTTTCCAAAAGCAGTGCTGAAGTTTATTATAAAGTTAACAATAATTGAGTAACCCGACTAACATCAGTAGTTATGATGAGTCACTACCGACAGCTGTTATTATTTATATTCCCATTTGAAATGAATGCTGTACAAGAGAGTCTTTTTAAATGCAATGTTTGCATGCCATTATGTATATATTCCTGTTCCCACACATGAACGTTATATTGTTCTGACATTTCAGATCTATAATTTATTGTGCTGTTATGTTCAAAAGTTGATACGTTTTTGAAAGAAAACACTCTTATGCTCACCAATGATGCACTGATTAAATCAAAAATACAATAACAGTTATATTGAGAACTATTATTACAATTTAAAATGCTTTTGATAAAATTTATTTTAAAGCTGTAATTTATTCCTGTGATCAAAGCTGAATTTTCAGCATCATTACTCCAGTCTTCAGTGTCACATGATCCTTCACAAATCATTCTAATATGATGATTTGATGAACATTTATTATTATTATCAATGTTGAAAACATTTTTTTTCCCCCCAGGATTCTTTGATGAATAGAAAGTTTAAAAGAACAGCTATTATTTTAAATATAATCTTTTGTATATAGAAAACTATTGATTTTCTCACAGATTAACCAAGAGATTCTTTAACAGAAAGAATAGCATTTATTTGCAATAGAAATCTTTTGTTAGATTAGATTAGATTAGATTAGATTATACACGTCTTTACTGTTTCCTTGCTGAAGTTTCTTTCAGAAAAAAAAAAAGAATTCTTACTGATCCCAAACTTTTGAACGTTAGTGAAACGACATGATAGAGAGTTCAGCAAATATTCAGCATTTGATTTCAAAAGCAACTACTGGTAAATCATTAAAACAGCAGCTTCCTCTATATTCAGATGTTATGATGACATACTGGAATGCCTGTCAAGCATGTTGTGGTCGAGTGCAACAGGTTTATATGTTCTGCAGTTTGACTTCAGCTCAGTTGATTAAGAGAAGAAGTGGAGGGAGGTGGGTTAAAACTTGCCAGCACTGCCAAAGGCAACAGTTTTTTGGTGGTGCGTCTTTGATGTGAATGAGTTCTCATGAATAAACATGAAGGGGGGGTTGTGTTGGTTGTATTGTGTACCGTTGACATGCCACGTAAAAAAGGGAAAAAAAGTCACAGAGAGGCAGTTAGTCACGGGCCCTTCTTATTGAGCACGTCACCCTTTCACAAGCTGCCTCATGGAAGGAAAACAGGGGGTGAAGAGAATTATGGGAAAAGCTCTTTATGTCTGACATGCCAACCCCTCCTCTCTCTTTACTCCACAAACACACTCTCTCTCTCTCTCTGTCTCTGACGTTTCTCTGTCACTCTTGTACTTTCTCTCTCTTGTATACTGACACGTCACATTGCTTAAAGGGATGGTTCGGAGTAATTTCAACCTAGGGTGTTTTGCACTATGACCTCGAGCCAAACAAGGTCCCTTTTTTCCCCTTGGTCGAACATTATTAAAGTTAGAGCTTATTTAGAGATATCAGCCGAATGCCTTAGTGCAGGCGCTAATGGATCCGAGGTTGTATCTCGTAAATTACCCCACTAATAATGTCCAGAATGGTACCAAACTTCTACAGTAGTACAAATAGGTTCTGTACTCATAAAACGAGGCATTGGAAAGTTGGAAAGTACATCAGGAGTTTATTTAACTAACACTTGCCTGACGGCTAATGCTACCGCTAACCCGGACGCCGACGTCACTTCCGTGATTTGGGAAAAGCACGTAAAAGTATAAAGCGATGCATAAGGATGTAGTGTAACGACGCCCAGTTCCAGGAATGCACTAATATTTTGTTGGTAGTACCAGTTTGCAACAATTATTAGTTAACACTAAGTTGTCAACACTTCGGAAAAAATAATGCATCGCTTTCTGCCAGGACTTTTACGGGCTTTTCCCAAATCACGGAAGTGACCTCGACGTCCGGGTTAGCGGTAGCATTAGCCGTCAGGCAAGTGTTATTTAAATAAACTCCTGATGTACTTACAAACTTTCCAATGCCTCGTTTTATGAGTACAGAACCTATTTGTACCACTGTAGAAGTTTGGTACCATTCTGGGCATTATTAGTGGGGTAATTTACCAGATACAACCTTGGATCCATTAGCGCCTGCACTAAACCATCCGGCTGATATCTCTAAATAAGCTCTAACTTTAATAATGTTCGACCAAGGGGAAAAAAGGGACCTTGTTTGGCTCGAGGTCATGGTGCAAAGGACCCTAGGTTGAAATTACTCCGAATCATCCCTTTAAGGTGAGGGGACTTCCTGTCACTGAGTTGTGTGTTTCCAGGCTGGATGACTCTAATACAAACACGGTGGAATGAAATCATCCTTCAAAAATCAAATCTTGTGTTTAATGCACAGCAGCAATTAAGTGTGAAGATAAAGATGTACAGCAAAAAAATTGTGAAAGTAGATGAGGTCTAATTTTCTACCTGAAATGCATATTTCATATGTACACTACTGTTCAAAACTTTTCTTTAAAGAAAAATTATAAAAAATTATAATACTTTTATTCAGCAAGGAAGCATAAAATGTATCAAAAGTAACAGTAATTTTTTTTAATGCTCTAAAATATTTATATTTAAAAAAAATGCTGTTCTTTTGAACGTTATATTCATCAAAGAATCTTGGGAAATTTAAATTAAAAAATGTATCACCAGTTTCATCATATTGTTATGATTTCTGAAGGATCATGTGACACTGAAGACTGGATTAATAATGCTGAAAATTCAGCTTTGATCACATGATATAATCATATATATTCACATATCCACAAATTATAATATTATTTCATGATGTTGTTTTTACTTTATTTTTGATCAAATAATTGTAGCCTTGTTGAGACTGTCTTACCGACCCCGAACTTTTGAACAGTAGTGTAGCTTCTCAAATCAATGTTTTCCTTCCCTTGTAACTCAGGAATAAAAAATAAAAACCTGGCTATCTCCATGGAGTTTTAATGAGGAACACCATAGTCCTCTTTGCTATTATCCCCCCCCCCCCCTTTTTTCCCTTTGCATGCTGATATTTCAAAGTCAGTGGAATATTGGGTGTAGCGTAGATCGGCGTTCCCGGACATCTGTATGGAGACAGATTTTGGCAGTACACGCCTCCTTCAAAGGCCTTAGTGTTGCAGTGGCAGTATTCGTTTTTTATCTTCCTCCTCTCGCACTTTGAGGACGAGAGGAGATTAGTATGCCATTCCACACACACACACGCACACGCACACACACACACACCCTCTGAAGAAAGCCCTGTGTTCTGGCAGGCCTGTTGATTTATTTCAGTCTCTAAAGATGTCTCCTCACTTCTTGTTTACATTAAAGGTTGAATCTCTTGTGAGACGCTGCCTACGTTCTGCACTCTCTCGTTTGATATTCAACTCTTCCATGTAGAATCTGTGTCCTGATTTTTGCAATCTGTTGACGACTAGATGCTGCTTACGAGAAACTGAAAAGATGAGATCATTGAAAAGAGATTGTGGTTGCCTTGGTAATAACCTTCTGTGTTTGTGTATCATTTGTGTTTCGCCACTGGACAGCAGCATTAGTAATATTAGACTTATAGTTAACGCTGTGAATGCAGCGTACGGGGCCAAAAACTGAAATGTGTGTTATTATGCAAGACATTTATTATAGGAAATGCATCATTGTTTCATTGTGTTAAAGACCCATTGATAGTTTTAGTCCCATTTGTGTGAGGACTGATGGCATGTGTGTGCTAGTGTGCTCCTAAAAGTTGACAAAATAGCCGTTTTCAGATATGAATTTAATCCTCAAACTATCCAATAAGTATTGGTGAGATCGTGCACTACACAGATTTTTGTCCGATCAAATACTTTCCTCTAATACACCTGCAGTCGACTAGCTGCAAATCATGGTTCATGACTGTAACATAACAAAAGGGAATAGGGACATTACATAACATAGGGAAATCATTTTTTAACGATCATTTATAAACCTTAGGCTGTTAATCAATAGTATTTTATTTCTGTTGAAACCGTCAGCCCACGTTATTTCAGCTTCGTTTAAAATAAACAGTGGAATTCGTGGTGAAAAACTACATTACCCATGATGCTTTGCAGAAAATTCCACCAATCAGAGAGTCGAAACAAACAAAATGTGCCAAAAGATCTCATTAGCTCCGCCCACTGTGAATGACGTAATCGAGTCGGTCTCCCTACGCTTCCAAAATACTTAAATATTTGAATATATATGTATATTTTGCAATATATACTGTGTGTAGGCCTAATCGACATTAGTAAATGAGTAGTTTTATATTTCTCCATCGTTTTTAATCTGATTATGCTGCTTCATGGGATTGTAGTTCTTTCGATCACTGAAGTCATCAGGTACACGGTCTTGTACCTTTACATTTTTGGCTGATTTTCAAATGTACTTTTTGGCTTCAAATCAAAGTTTGTAATGTTATGATTCTCTGGTTGGCTTGCTTCATGGCTTATAACGGTTTATTGAAGACTTTATTTGAAATCCCTACGGGAGAAATTAATGGAAAAAATACTTCCGGAACCACTGAAAAAGAGGGTGGGCACTATTGCACTTTATTGGCTATTTTATTATTTAAAAAGGGACAATTCTGATTGATATCGCCCACCCAAACTTCCCAAATATTTTTTTTTTATTAATTGTTTTATTATTTTTTTTTATTAATTTTTTTTTTTTATATTTTATATTTATTTTTTTAATTTGCTTTATTGTTTGCTATCCTCCTTTCTTTCTTTCTTTCTTTCTTTCTTTCTTTCTTTCTTTCTTTCTTTCTTTCTTTCTTTCTTTCTTTCTTTCTTTCTCTCTCTCTCTCTCTCTCTCTCTCCTCTCTCTCTCTCTCTCTCTCTCTCTCTCTCTCTCTCTCTCTCTCTCTCTCTCTCTCAAATATAGCTTATTTCACGCCTAATGCATACTGATATGCGCTCTGGTATTCAGTTGTCCTGATGTGGTGAAGAGACGGAGCAGTCCTGCGGTCTCTCGATCCCTGTTGCCTGTTGCGTCCTCAAAGTCACTTATTTCGCTGCTACTCTTTCATTCAGTTTCTCTGGAAATGTCAGTGCACTTGAATCGGCCGGTCCAGATCGCACAGGAGATTTGCAAACGGACCAACAACAGCCTGCAAATGAAAATAAAGTAAATGTAATTGAATTAAAAAGGAAGGTTCTTCCAAAGCTTGCGATTGCTTTTATCTCCTGCTGTCCGGAAATGAACTTAATCAGTGAAACTGACTATAAATTTTCATACTTTCAAGGAAAGAAAATCCTTTTTTCAGATGAAGAGAGAACCGTCCTGTATCCGAAGAAGAAAAATAAAGCACTTAAATGAAATCGACTCAGTGTCACAGCTTGGAAGTTATCTCGCTTTTAGAGGCAATTATTTCTTTGCCATGTTTTAGCCCAGGGTCAAATCAATGTGACACACACAGCCACATGGTTCATATGTGAAAGTGTGTGTATCCCCCGATTTGGGAGGTGGATATGGGTTGATGTGGAGTGACTCAGAGCCCAGTTCCTCCTCTTGACATTTCGCCTTAATGATAATTAATTGCGCTGCTTCTATCTCGCATCTCACATATGTGTTTTCCATAGACCCTCCGCATGCTTGAAACTCTGCTCCACACACAGACAGTAATGTGATTTATTCCTAATGTTACAAACGAGATTAAACTCCTCTGGAAGATGGATCGGGGTCCTTCGAGTCCTTTCTCGCCGCAAAAGTCTGCGGCGGTGACATCATAAAGGATGGGAGGAATAATAAAGGGGACTGTACAAGGTGGATTGTGGGATAGCTGGGGGAACACTTTAATGCCGAGTCGCTCTTAGACGTGACCGCACACACATGGTATGCCTGACGGATCCGAGTCGGGGCTAATTGCCATGTGTGCTGTTGAATATACCATTGTTAGGATGGAAAGCAAGGCCTGTTTTGTTTTAAAGTGACGTTTTTTTGTGCTTTTTTGTGCTTTTGTAGCCCCAGAAAGTTGATTATCGGCAAATCCCAGAACATGCAAGTCAAATCAGAAGGAAACGCAGTTCTTTTATTTTAGTTTGTTAAAGTTTAGCTCTGCCGCTGCTGTACCAGTTGCTCATTTAGAAATTAATTCCTCTTCCAGCCATGACAGAAAGCAATTAGAGCGTATAGTTTCTCTCTCTCTCTCTCTCTTTTTTTTTTTTTTTTTTTCCTGTCTATTGCTTCAATTTATGATGCCGGTAAATAAAGGATGCAAAATGAGTCTCATCATTTTAGATCTCGGGGAACTCAATATTTCGGCTGACTGATCAGCGGCGCGCATGTGCCCGCACAACTGCTTTAGTATTTGTGTGTGTGTGTGTGTGTGTGTGTGTGTGTATAGGGTTTGTTATTTAAGTCTCACTCAGATCCATCCCCGGCGGACTGAAAGCACAGGCCTGAGTTATGAAGGGCGGTTTGGGTAATGTATTTTTAATAAACGTACTTTCTGGGTGGAGAATCTCGCAGTGTCCCAGCGCTCCATGGGGTCTTCCAGCTGTGTGTGTGTGTGTGTGTGTGTGTGTGAATCTCCGCTTCCATGTGATCCTCCTGGGACCGGGATGCCGAGAGGATTACATCTAAACTCACAATGAAAGGCTGTAGGACACAAGTCTGGGACTGAAATAAAGCGGCTACGGGCTCGCTCACGTAATTGGTGGTTTGTTCAGTATAGTCAGAAATGGTTCAGTTGGACATGAAAATGCTGTCATTATTTACCCATATTGTTCCAAAACAGTACGAGTTTCTCTCCTCCTCGGAAAACAAACAGAGGCTTTTTTTTTTTTATTGATTTTTCATACAGTTGAATGAGGAATGAAGATTTCAAACTTAAAAAAAGAATGCAAAATCACCCTAAACTAAAGTGTTACCGATTTAACACAAGGGCTGGGTGATTTTTCTGAATATTTACAATATAGAAAATATATTATAGTAAATATTGCAATGTTTTTAATGCATTATGGACAATATTTAAGGACAGAATATATTATCTAGATTTTTAAAAAATAGTGTTTATAAGTTAAGTTGAGAGTTGAGATTTGCAAAGTTTAATTTGTTTACATCAATATCAGTTCAAACTGTGAATTCAGTTTCATAAATCAATTTATTGATGTCATCATGTGGTGTGATGCATTTAATGTATTAAAATGTTTTGGTGAAACTATTTGTAGTTTGTAGTTGGTGCATTTAAGTTAAAATGATTAAAGTATTAAATATTAAACTTCTTTTAATGAAAAGGTATGTGGAAGAAAACATGCCTTGACTATTTTAACTAGACTTTTAACAAAAAAAGAAACTTTTAATACATAAAAAAAAAAAAAAATTCAAAGTGAATGCATAAATGTCACAGCCTGCCCTATTTAACAGTACATGAATCACTCATAGTTAAAGGAAGGTTTTATCATCTTCCCGTGTGTGTGTGTGTGTGTGTGTGTGTGTGTGTTATTAACACTCATTAAGCAGTAATCTCTAGCTATGCAACACCTTGACATACACTCTTAACCAATGCAACTGTAGTGAACGCTCAAAACACCAACACTTACAGAAACAACTATTAGATTTGTGTACTCGACAGTCCCGGCTTGGACTCGTCCTGCATGAGTCAAACCCCACCTCTAGAAATCTCATCAGCGCTGACCAGACCAGAGGAAATCCCCTGTATTTGTTGTTGTTTTTGAAATGGGATCTCCTAACTGGGTTTGACAATGAAGATGACATATGTGGAGTCACATTGCCTCTTCACAAATGAGGCGGTGTGTGTATGTGGTGTGTGTTTGTGGCCGGCCCTTATGATACTAGAGATGAGCCAAGAGGAAGCCGGCCAGTGTTGAGTTTTTCACCGGGTGAAAGACAAGTCTGTGGATGTTTTATGCATTTTATGCACAACATTAGTTTACTGTTCAGCAAATCTGCTTTTCATCTCTTAGATCATTGTGATGTTGTGAAACATCCAGTGGATACGAGTTGTTGTGAGTTGACTTGTGACTGTAACAACTGGATGATGCGGGAATTTTAATGAATTGGTTTAAAATCGGGTATAGGCATTGCTATACATCTATATATAATATAGGTAACCCTTTAGTTTAGGGTTCAATTCTCAGTATAACTAGTTGCTTATTAGCATGCAATAGGATATTGGCTGTTCATTATAAAGCACATATTAATGCCTTATTCTGCATGACCATATTCTACATCCAATAATAGATAATCCACCCAATACTTAAACTTAACAAGTACCTTACTGACTATTAATAAGCAGTAATTAAGAGTTTATTGAGGCAAAAGTCGATTAGTGTTCGTTAATGGTGTAATTGGACCCTAATCTAAAGTGTGACCATAATATATCTGTGTCTTTATAATATATACAGATATATGTATTTATATATCATTTTATATATACAATGGGCATGTTTTTAATTTCTGAATTGAATTTGGATTTCTATGGGTCTATAAATGAAAAAGTAGTTTGGCATGATTTGTTAGTATTATTTCCTATTTTAACAAAACTGATTATTAATATTTGAAAAAAAACGTTTACCAAATCAAAGTTTTGTTTGGCAAATTTTTTATCATGGACACTTTTGTTTGTCATTGACTCATGTAGTAAATAATATATATTTTTTTTTACCATCATTCATGTTTTTTTTTTTTTTTTGCAGTTTTATTTTGGATCATGCTGATGTCATAATAATTACCCAAATATGAACAAACAAATATAAAAAATTAACAAATATCCCGAAAATGCGGGAAGCAGTTACGCCTGGGTCTGTGTGTGATTTAACTGTTTAAAAAAGTGTTTTTTATTTTATTTAGAACTTTGCACACACAATATATATGCAAATAACTCATTGTGTTGTTGAGCGTGCAGCATTGGCATCAGCTGGCGTGTTAATTGAACTATCCTGATGCGTTGCTCTTGTCATCCAGCGCTTTTCTCCACAGGAATGTTGCGTCGCTGCATTGTCAGTTTTGTCCATGCATACAATGCTTTTTTTCTTTTTATCTTTTTTTTTGTGTGTGTGTGCATGTGTGTGTGTGTGATTAAAGCGCACAAAGCTTTTCCATCACCATGTCACACTGACAGTGAAGAAGTGCCCGTTGACAGGTAGTTTTCTCCGATTAAAAAAACAACTGTCAAAACATAATATAGTAGCTTTAAATCATGTGGCTGATGACAGCAATTTACAGCATTGTGTTCATTCTCTTCTCCAAGACCCCCTGGAATATTCCTCTTCTCCAAGTAACACTCGGTTAACACTCTCGTACGCTGTCTGATTGTGAGATAGTCGTAGTAATACTCACTTATAATTGAGCTTTGACTCCTGTCATTAGATCACATTATCTGAAGTGTCTCTGATCACTCGAGGGACAGTCCTGTTCTGTATTCAGAGACAAGAGCCGCTGTCAAACCGCTCAACCCCCCTTACTTTTTTAATTAAGAAAATTGATTGTTCTGTCCTTTTCAAAAAGCGTATTATACTTTATTAAGTAAGTTCTTGAGTAGGTACAATAACAGAAGAGGAGCAGTTTAATATAGGAAAGGAAAGGAGGAGGTGGGCGTGGATAATAGTGATCTAGAGATTTGAATCGACTGGTACAGGAACGCCGCAAAAGCCTGGGATCTATAAAAGCAGATTATTCGCTTTCTGATGGCGGCCTGGAATGGTAATGTCTCACTGCTTCCCCCTGCAAGTTTTAATGTAATTGTGCACCATATCAGGGTATTAAAAACTTTTCTCGTCCTCCCACTCCATTCCTTTTTCTCCCCTTATATGTTGGTTAAGATGTGTCTTCGTATTCGATCCTGAAAGCAAGGCTGTACCTTTTATTCTCAGAAAGGAAAATGAGAAAGTGCGTCTAGTTCAGTAAATCAATAGCTCTCTCAAATAGTAGCTTAATATGTTATACAAATTTTAAATTAAGTTAACTTAATCCACAGTTTATTAAACAGAAGCAGGGATCACGTCGTTTAGATTTAAACTGATTCGACTGATTTATTGAAAATCCCCTCAAAATAAGATTTTGCTCACAAATGCTCAGTTATCATAATAATGGCTTGTGGGTCGCAGCTGAAGTAAAAACACATCTATTCACGAGGCATGGGAATCATACGGGTTCATGATCGTGGTTCTGATGATTCTGGTTCTGTCAGTGATTATTTTAGTGCTTTGGGAATAAAGAAAAGTAAGTTATATTTCATTTACTTCTCTCATCAGTTAATCATAATGAGATCGTTTAAGGTTTCAATAGGACACATATTACTAATCAGAAAAAAGTTCAAGTGTATCCAAACAAACACACTTGTTGCGAGAACTTCTTTAAATGACTTTTCATAGTCTTGATAGAGTTTTTTAGGCAAAAATTAAATTCTATAATTGCTCCTAATCATATAATAAATAAAATGTAAAATATGGAAATGCATCTCATTTATGCAGTGATTACAATAATGTAATATATTATAGTTTATACTGTGTGTGTGTGTATTTATGTGTATGTATGTATGTGTGTGTGTGTACGTGTGTACGTATGTATGTATGTATATGTGTGTGTGTGTGTGTACGTATGTATGTATGTGTGTACGTGTGTACGTATGTATGTATGTGTGTGTGTGTGTGTGTGTGTACGTATGTATATATGTGTGTGTGTGTACGTGTGTATGTATGTATGTATGTATGTATGTGTGTACGTATGTGTGTGTGTACGTGTGTGTGTATGTATGTATGTATGTATGTATGTATGTATGTGTGTATGTATGTGTGTGTGTGTACGTGTGTATGTATGTGTGTGTACGTATGTGTGTGTGTGTACGTGTGTATGTATGTATGTGTGTATGTGTGTACGTATGTGTGTGTACGTATGTGTGTGTGTGTGTGTGTGTGTGTGTACGTACGTATGTGTGTGTGTACGTGTGTATGTATGTATGTATGTATGTATGTATGTATGTATGTGTGTACGTATGTGTGTGTACGTGTGTGTGTGTGTGTGTACGTACGTATGTATGTATGTATGTATGTATGTGTGTGTGTACGTGTGTGTGTATGTATGTATGTGTGTATGTATGTGTGTGTGTGTACGTGTGTATGTATGTATGTGTGTATGTATACGTACGTACATGCATGCATACATACACTATAAATAATTATAAATGTATTTATTTTTTCAGTGTGTGGTGCAATGCTAATGTGTCTGCTCACATGCTAAAAACATACTAAAATCAAACTATTTTTATGTATTTATTCCATGTATGCTTTTGACTTTTACTGGCCTGGAAAACTATTTTTTTATAAATTCCCTGATATTTCTAGGTTTTCCATGATGTTGGGACCTGTTTGCAGGGCATAAAAAACTTGTGTACAAAACCAACAAATGAGTAATCTTGCTGTGTGTGGAGCGGTAATTACCATTTAGTTTATTTGTCATCCTCATCAACACGTTTCAGATCATGCTGTGGCCTGCACGCAGTGTTATGTCTTTGATTGCGTTTCTTGATATGATCCAATAATGATGTGCAGTTTTGGATGTTTCATGACAGTTTAAGAATGTAAGCTTTCAGAAAACGACATCAGCCATTAGTTACATCTGTGCCACCATCAGTCACGCTCGCTCCAGACGCCGCTGATATCCGAATAAATCTCTTCTTCAAATGCGGTGGTAATATGACACAGACAGGTGTGTTTCTAATCACCGGCTGAAGTGTGTTTTAGATGCTGTGAAGCCTCAGATTCACAGAGTTTTAAGATGCTGTGAGTGATTTGACAGGGTGTGGTCATATTTGTGATTAGATTTTCTCAAGACTTTTATTAACTTAGCTGTGGTTAAGGTGTGGCCACTCTGCAAAGCATGAATTGCTTTATTTAATATCCATTTACATCACAGACTAAATGAGGAAATTGCTCTCGACGGTCTGTCGTAATAAGACAGGCCCCTGTTTTGTTAAATCATGAGAAACTGTAATTGCCCTAAATTGAAAGTGGCCAACACGCACACCATCTTGCAAATGCGAAATTATGTTTAACTGTGCCTTATGCTAAACCTTTCACAGAAATTCACGTTTGTGCAGTTTGTGCCAAAGGAAAGTCTAGTTAATAGTGCAATTTGCCTGCTATGAACAAACACGCATGATCTCATTGAGTTCTGATGGAAATTCTTTGCTATGAATCACTTTATAAATTCCACTTTTTTTTCCCCCTCTCTCCCTATCATCTTTGATTTTGGTAACTGATTAAAATGTGTGTCCCTAAGCCACATCAGTGACATAAGTGCACAGATTTTATTCATTAAAATATCATCAACAAAGGCCGGCGCCGACATAGTCACTGATATTAGAACCTCATTTGCTGTTTATGGATTGAGTTGGAAGAGCAGAACCATTTCTAGGGCATTTTGTCTCAGATTTTCGAAAATCAAAAAGCTTTTACAGAGAGCAGAATAGGTGCATTGGCTCCAAAATTGTATTTAACATGTTACTTGAGTAACGCCGTGTCATAACCAGACGTGAGGCCGCGACATCTTTTCCATGTTAATCAGAGTTTTTGTCCTAACCAGCCACGACTGCGATACGTAATCATTCGTTTTAGAAAAGGTTTCTATTTCTCCAAATGACTCAATTTCTACAAAATATGACGATGATAATCTCAGGTACTGATTATGAGCTTTATTTAACGTTAAAAGAATTGAATGCGAGTTTGAATACCTTTATAGCTGTATTAAAAGCGACAGAGGATAATTCACCTCAGATCCGTGCGTCAGGTCTTAAAGTGACAGCAGCCTATATGATGATATTAAAAATGTAGTTTTTCCCCATGGTATCGATGTCAAAGTTGTGGCCAGTAAAATGCAGACTGGCTAGTAACTTTGGAAAACCACTTGCAACAGTGGCTGCTGAGCAAAAAAGTTAATGTCAAGCCCTTATGAATTTTATTATGTACAGAGAGACTCCGGCCACACGCCCAGTTCCCTTCTGATTGACTGTGATTTCGTAGTCTCGTAGTCGTAGTTGTAGGACAGACAAATTGCTTGTTGCTGGAATCGTATCACATTGCGTCTAGTTATTAACGTTGCTCTTCTCTTTTGCTGGGTTCCAGATATGGTGCGGAAAAAGAATCCCCCTTTGAGAAGCTTCGGCAGTGAAGAAGAGGAAGGCGAGGCGGTGGCGGCCGAGGCCACGGGGCCAGAGAGCGGGAACACGGGGAGCCAGGCCTCAGAGCCCGAAGAGCAGGACGAGCCGTCCTCTCCCGGCCCCATCAAACCAGACAGGCCTGACTTACATTACTCCAGCCACAACCTGGCAGCGTCCTCCTCCAGCCGCGAGGGCACTGATAGCGAACCGCTGGACTCCGCCAACTCTCCAACAACCTCTGACCCGGGTGAGAGAGCGGACGGCGAGGACGAGCGGATCGATCTGAGGCCTAACACGCGGTCGGGCGGCGTCATCGTCAGTAACGGAGAGGACACACACAGCCCACTCGTTTTCCTGGGCTCCGTCAGCCCTTGTGGCGCTGCGGTCGAAGTTAAAGTCCCTCCTGTTACTCTTCATCCACTGAGGCCGATCGGGGGAGCAGAAGACGCCCCTAGTCCTCTGGGAGCGGAGACAGGAGCACCTCCACCCACATCACCCAAACTACAAGACTTTAAGTGCAACATTTGTGGGTACGGCTACTACGGCAATGACCCCACGGACCTGATCAAGCACTTTCGTAAGTACCATTTGGGCCTGCACAACCGGACACGGCAAGACGCAGAGCTGGACAATAAGATTTTGGCACTACACAACATGGTGCAGTTCACAGCCCAGTCACAGGCCAAAGACTCGGCGCGCCTCCTCGGCCAATCGGCTCAGAGCGGATCTGTGGCAGAAGCGGGATCACCCAGGTCCTCCGTACTCAACGGCACCTACGACGTGCAGGTAATCTCCAAGGGATCAAATGTTTCTAAATAAACTTGGTGCATATGTGCTATGTATATTCATGCATTTTGGAGTTTTGCGTCATTCCTCTCATCATCTGGATTGAAATCAAATCAAGTCTCCCGTCTGCCTCTCCTTATTCAATTCAATTCAATTCAATTCAATTCAATTCAATTCAATTCATATTTATTTGTATAGTGCTTTTCACAATACACACCGTTTCAAGGCAGCTTTACAATTTAGAGTGATCTGCTATCAGAGGTGACTGTCTAAGTCAGGGGTGGGCAACTTCGGTCCCGGAGGGCCACTGTCCTACAGAGTTTCGCTCCAACCCTGAAAAAATCACCTGCCTGTAATTTTCTAGTAATCCTGAGGACCTTGATTACCTTGTTCAGACCTTGATTAGCTTGTTCAGGTGTGTTTGATTAGGGTTGAAGCTAAACTCTGTTGGACAGTGGCCCTCCAGGACCGAAGTTGCCCATCCCTGGTCTAAGATATGTATTTCAGAAATGTACATATACAAAATCACAGTTAGCTAATAATGCATTAATTTAAACAATGTACTAATTTAAGGCAGAAACAATGAGCTTATTGAAGTAATGAATACTTGTTTGTTAACAAATGATTATGACATTTAGAAAAATGATGCATTGGTGCATGTTGATTCAGAGTTTGCATTATCTGAAGTCTTTGCAGAGTTGGCGCTTATGTAGAGCTGTCTATGTAGGAAGCAAGGCGCCTCCTTATGTTCTGGAGCACAGCTATAATCAGACCCATGGGTCATTAAGGCTTCAAAATGATGCATGCACATGCAACAGTGAAACTTAAAATGTATGTCACAGAATAAAACCACTAGATGCATGGTAACCGTATATGATGCATGCAAAGTCATGCACACGCAGAAGCTCACACACTGGTATGAATTCATTCTGAAATTTTGACTAGCCCTCATAGAGTCTGCATTTGTTCATGCGTGTGTTTTAAAATAACGCCATGAATAAGCAATCAAGCTGCTCCATTGAAATTGAAATACAAGCGTCATTTGTCATATCACCTTGGTGATTTAGGATTTATAAAAACAAACAAACAAAAAATGTGAAGGAGATTAGTGTGGATCATGCTGGCACACTGCGTTTGGCTTTGTTCTGTGACTTTTGGCTGATTTATCGTGGCACCAGTCTCACTGTATCATGTTTAAATGGACCATTATGAACAGTTGCCTGCTTTGCACATGTGCATGTACTCAATCAAGCAAGCACAGAGTACCTGAGCTTTTTTCTTTCTTCTAATAACACCGGCCACCATCTTTTTCAATTCAACATCAGCCTGTCTACAAATTGTCGTAATACCGTATAAATTCTTAGGAAAAAAGTTTGAATAATGAGTCTATTCAGAATTCGTTCCTAGTGGAATTTTCCATGCAGTAATATCGACGACTGCGATTTCTCATTTTCCCAATGAAGAAAGGGGGGAAAAAGAGCGTATGGAAGCTGGTGAAGGGGAGCCAGTGAAAACACAGCAGTCGATTTATTTTAAACGATGGGTAATGAACAGATGTCATAGTCATTTATCTGCCCAACTTTCAGCACGGTTTCACTCTTCACTTCAACAATGTCATGTTTACAATTTAAGCGTCATATTTAAGTTGGGTTTCTGCGGGACGAGCCAAGTTTGGATGCGTTTAGCTTGAGTCAGTGCAGGGCTGATTTTGCCCAGTTTACCAGCCAGATCTAATGATTTTAATTATTGCTAACTCATTGATAAATGAAATAGTTACAAATAATAATAATAATATTCAAAATATACTCTTTATATTTTATAACATATTATGTTTATTTTTATTTATATATATATATATATATATATATATATATTTCATGTTTATATAAAATTTTTATTCATTTAATATTATAAAATAATTCAAATGCAATTAAGTCGCAAAACTCCAGTGTCTATAAATATACATTTTGGACAAAATACCTAGTTTTTAGGTATTTTAAACAGTTTTTTATTTATTTATTTCATTTTATTATTATCATTAACAATAAATAATCATTGTATTTACTTAAATGTGTATCATATTTCTTTTTCTGAGCTGCCTTAGTTGTGATCTTTTATTGTTATGGAGGATATTTTATATGCCCCCCCCCCCATAATGTAAAAAATATATTTTCAGAAAATCTGTGCAGTCTGCCTACGTTTACATTTAATCATTTAGCAGACAAAGGTTTAAATTCACTTTGCTCAATTGCTCAGACAGACAGGTGATACAGGGCAACCAGCTGAGACTTTAAATTGGTCCACTTTGTATCTGTAATATGCATGTGTAGAATTACAGTCAAGCACACATTACGCTTCGCAGTGGGTGTTTATTTAATCATTGCTTGAACATACAGCTCAGGGGAAAGGGTCTGTCTGCGCTGTGACATTCCTTGAGTGTTTTGTCTGGAGCGTGACGTTGAATTCCCCACAGTGCGCATGAAGCTCGAGACCTCCCACTCATACTCTCTTCTGACTGTGACTGCCAGCTTTATATTCCATATGCACGTCTATAGGCTGGACTTTTATTGCATCTTCTCGAGCCGTTGATCTGCATGTCTGTTTTTTTTCCATATGCATTCAATTATACTGATTTAAGAGAACTTAAATTTAATGTCAAAGTATCAGAACTAAAGTCACACCTGGATATTATTAATAAGAAAAGATCCATTTCGTCTCTGCATGCATGGGTGCTTTGCTCCTCCACTCGTCTACAGGTTTCACGTGTTCCCCATCTGCTCGCTGGAGGATTTTCGAATTCTCAGCGCTGAGAAGTAATAAGAACATAAAATGTGATTTGCCTTTGTGTTGGTGATAACCGCCGCCTCGTCTTGGAGATTGGGAGGGTTATTGAAAGTCTGTTGTCTGTCTTATTATATCAGACTTCTATTTCTCAGTAATTCTCTGTAACTCACGGATGATTGTTCTTTCCCTTTATCTCATTTTCTTTCTTTGTCTCAACCTCCCCGCTCTCACAGGTAACGTTAGCCGGCACCTTTATCGGAATTGGGAGGAAGACGCAAGATTGTCAGGGCAACACCAAGTACTTCCGCTGTAAGTTCTGCAACTTCACCTACATGGGAAGCTCGTCCGTAGACCTCGAGCAGCATTTCCTTGCAACGCACCCCAACAAGATGAAGAGTCCACCTCCGTTCAACCCCAACCTGGACGACAAGTCCTCGACCGAGCGGAAGGGGAACTGCGTACCGCGGATCGGGACGGATGAGCACGGGAAGTGGGCGGATCGAGTGGCGGTAAGGGCCGAAGATGACTCTGTTGCTGGATACTCAGTACCAATCCGTGCGTCGGACTCTCCTAGCCTCACTGAAGGAGACGCTCCTGCAGCGTATTACTGGTGCAAGTACTGCAGCTTTAGTTGCGAATCCACCAGCGCCTCTAGGCTTCTAGAGCACTATGAGAAAAGACACGGTCAAGCGGCCGTCAGGGAGGGAAGTCCAGTGGAGAGGGACAGAAAGACACGTGACGAAAACTCACATTTACGGAAAAAAGAGAAGGCTGGAGCAACAGGCGACCCTGAAACTGTAGTAACCAGTTATAATTGCCAGTTCTGCGACTTCCGTTACTCAATGACACACGGACCGGAGGTCATCGTCGTCGCTCCGCTTTTGCATCACTACCAGCGGGTTCACAGCATTCACAAGTGCACCATTAAACATTGCCCGTTCTGCCCGCGTGGGCTCTGCACCCCCGAGAAGCACCTGGGCGAGATCTCGTACCCCTTCGCCTGCCGAAAGAGCTCCTGTTCACACTGTGCTCTTCTTCTGCTGCAACTGACAACTGGAGGAACGACCCCGTCCCCGTCCCCGCCGGCTCCCCGAGGCTCCGTCACACACCTGTGTGACCAGTGCCCTTTCACCTCCACTGATATTGACTTGCTTCTCTTGCACTATGACAGCGCACACACCTCTCACACCTTACTGGAAGTCAAACCAGAGGAGGAGGGATCAGGGGATGGAGGAGCGGGACCAGGGCGGGATCATCCCGGAGAATACGCCTGCACTAAGTGCCATTTCTTCACTGAGGTGGAGGAGGAGATCTTTCGTCACTACAGGTAACATTGCATAACAGATCCATCTTTTTTTATATATATATATATGTATATACACTACCAGTCAAAAGTTTTGGATCGGTAAGAATTTTTATGTTTTTAAAAGAAGTCTCTTTTGCTCACCAAGGCTGCATTTTTTTGATAAAAAAAAAAAAAAAAACACTAAAAAACTGTAATATTGTGAACTATTAGGTAACACTTTATAATAACGTTTAGTTGTAAGTCATTGTAAGTCACAAAAAAAGAAATACAATTTATTAGACATTTATGAAACGCATATTCATGTTTTGTAAATGATTAGTTAATCATTAACTAATCAATTATAAATGACTTATAACTGAATCTACAAAACATACATACAATAATTAACATATCACTTATTAATCATTTATGAAACGCATAGTCATGTTTCGTAAATAATTAGTTCATCATTAACTAACCACTTATAAATGACTTACAACTGAACGTTATTATAAAGTGTAACCAAATATTATCACAATTTTAAACAGCTGTTTTCTATATGAATATATAGTTAAGTGTAATTTATTCCTGTGATCAAATCTGAATTTCCAGCATCATTATGTCACATGATTCTTCAGAAATCATTCTAATATTATGATTTGATGCTCAAGAAACATTTCTCATTATTATCAATGTTGAAAACAGTTTTTTACATTTTTATTTCAGGATTCTTTAATGAATAGAAAGTTAAAAAGAACAGCATTTCGGTAACACTTTATTTTACAGTGTTACATGTGTTAATAACTGCAAATTATGCATAATTTCATGCAATTAACCCTAAACCAATCCAAATCCTAAACCTATCCCTATAGTAAGTACATCTAGTTTATTATTACTCAATACTTAAATGTATAATTACACCGTAACACGGACACCTTAAAATAAAGTGTAGCCGGAATTTCACATGAAGGCGAAAGATTTTCCCATGCAGATTCAAGCTAGGGAAAGCAAGCAACAGAAAACTTGTTTTGATAGTGACTTCTGCGTGAGTTACACTATTGACAATAGACAACTGACCTTTTTTGACCACGATATTTTGCTAATATGACTTAAGATAGAGCCATTGAGTTTTGTGCTGGCAAATACCTCTAATATTATCTTCACAAACTTATTTTTTAGCATTGGAATGCATCACATTACCTCAGTCTGTTAAATATATAAATATGATATATTATTAAACATAATATTGTATCTTTTAAAATACTTATTTCATATTTTGAAATGTTTTAACTCATCATTTGTATTTATGTAAATATTAATATATACATTATAAAGGTCCAATATTTATATACTTTATTTATTTATTTATTTATTTATTTATTTTATTTTAAATATTAAATATTTAATTTAATATTTAATTTAATATTTAATATTTATTTCATATTTCATATTTATTTCATATTTATTTATTTCATATTTATTTATTTTTAAAAAATTATTTTCAAAATCTTATTGTAGCACAATAGCATTGGACAGTGAGAGCAGCTGTTGATTAAATCCAGCGAGCTTGTGTTACACATTTATTTCTGTGTTGGCGGTTTTGCTTTTGTTCTGATAGGTAACAGGTTTTATTTTTTTCTTTTTTTTCTCACTTTTTTACTTGAAGTCGAGCAACACAGCTGAATAAACTGAAAATGCTAAACGTCAGGAATAACTTTTCTTACAGCAGTCCCTCATTGGTTCTGATTTAGCTTGTCTTGAGGCCAGGTGTGCATGTAAATGTGAGTGCACTTCAGTGTTTGTTTTCATGTGTGTGTGTCCATGTGGGAATCTATTATACCTTTCCATATTCTTTCTTTCCCCATCTGTTTGGTATGTGCGGCGCGGATGAGCGTGGCTCTGCTTTACCTTCACATAAGATCTCAATTACTCTCCATTTTCTGCCAGAGTTTACAGGCATGTCTACATGTGCCGGTTTGAATTTACTGATAAAAATGAGTTTACTGCACCACTGAAATCCATATGTCCGCTTGAGTTTGGCACAGTAGAAAGAGAACAGAAAGGCACTTTGCTAAATCTAATAAAAATGTTGTGTAAATACACCAAACCACCTCAATGCCACATGTGTTTGATATTATAGTATACTCTGCTATATTATGTGCAAGAACTTCTTCTGAGCAATTTCACTACTGATGCTTAAATGGGAAAACGAACACAATAGCAAAATGTTAATGCAAAACGGCCATATGCTTTATTTCATTGTATTTATGTGGTTAATGCTTGACAAATTCTTGAAATGTTTAATCTATTTTCAGTTTCACATTTAACATTTAATAATTTAACAGATGCTTTTATCCAAAGTGACTTACAAATGAGAACAATAGAAGCAAGTTAAGCAATGTCCTACATATTCTCATAACATTATTACAAGACTATTAATATATATATAAGACTATTCTAAATTGCTGTCATACTAAATTCCATTTAATAATTTAGTTTTTTGATGAACAATGATTCATTCAGTACTGTGAGCAAACTTTTGTCAAATGATCAGGTCATTGCAGATAAAAACAGATCAGAAATCAATTGTGATATAAAGTTTTATCCATTCACATTTATGGCATTTAGCATTGTAGCTGTCTTTATTTCTTCTAAACCAACCTTGCATTTACTTGGTTAGTGAGATATACACAAAAATGCTTTATATTGTTGCATATGCATTTATTAAATCCCAGGAAACAATGAATTGCACACTCAAGCTGATTATTGTTTGCTGACAAAAAATACAAGTCAATTGTCACGACAATGGCGAGTTTAAAGTGGCTCTAATGTGTGTATTGCATATTTTATTATGCGTTTCATCCACATCTGACATTCAGACATTCCAGAACAGTTTATTGGAATCAAATGTCATGAAAATTAATGTCTCAATATTTTACAATATTTTTTAATAAGAATCGATTTCCAACCCATGCATAATTCATTCACCCGTGCATAAGATAACACAAAGAAGTTACACATAGCTGCATGACAGACACATTTTTCCTACTATTTAAACTTTTTTTCAGTAATTCCACAAGTTCAAGTGTTGTTAAATGATCAACGGTCTAATCTGACTCCCGGCGAAGGAATCATTTGTCAAGTTGGCGCTCATGTCAGGAAACTGTGAGTTTGAAGGCCTCATACACCCACCTGTCCCCTGTGTGAAGGTTTGTGTGTGCTTAAGCCTTGAGTGACGTCCATCATGGTCCAGATGCCCAGGGCTGGTTGTTTCAGGTGGACGTGGAGCTGAGTGTTTTCAGCCTGTGCGTGCGGCCTTTCTGAATAAGGCGCTGTTTGTATTCAGAGCCCACAGCCTGGAACCAGCGAGGAGAGAGCCGAAATCAGACCTGTATGGGCTCCCTGGAGAGCTCCTGCTTCTCAGCTCAGACCGTACCGAGTGTGTGTGTGTGTGTGTGTGTGCAAGTGAGAATGTGCATGTCATATTTTGTTTTAAACTACTTTTCCCCATGCAGGCTTACTGGGAGCTTGAGAATGTTGTGTACACTAGATCTTAGTTTATAGGCTACTGCGTGCATGTTTTCAGGGTTGTGTCTTCCATGTTATTGTATGAACATCTGTGTCATGGTATCCGGTTTCATTGTGTGGAAGCATTCGTTGACCTCTCTGTGTGTGCGTGTGAGGGATTGTGTGGTCTGTCGAATCAATGATACATAATATTTCCAGTGTGCGTATGTGTCTCTCCTGAACACCTCGCTATAGTGTAGATTTATGAGCAGAATCCTGCCCTCTAGTCTCCAAACAGCAACCCACCCACCGCGAACGTGAACCTGATATTGATGCCGTAGCCTTCCACACCTCGTGCCCACCCGATCCAGTGCGCACTCAATATATCACACTGCCCTCCAATTCGGGAAAGGGAGACCTTTTACGTGCAGGAGCTGAGAATAAACTGCATTGGATTTTAGACATGCTGCTTTCAGACTTTAGCTCATTGTGGGATTCACTCAGAAAGAGGGGAGTGTGTAATATATGCACATCTTTGCATTTCAAACACTCGTCCTCCATTGCTCGGGTCAACCGCCCCCAAACTCACGCCATTGGCTGAGTCACAGTCGGACAGCTCAGATGAACTGATTATAATTCCAATTAATACCGGGAGTGATGTCAAAATTACATTCTTCACCTCTGCAAAATTGGACGGCTAAAGTGGTGATGCGCTGAAATGAATTTCAAGTTTTAATTTAGCCAAAAACAACTGAAACCAAAAATAACATTTCAGTAAATTTGGGTAATTGAACTTGGTATGCTGTTCAAGGGTAAAAGTCCACCAAACAAATCTTACATATTGCTATTTTGGCATCATTTTGGTCACATTAAAGGATTAGTTCACCCCAAAATGAAAATTTCCTAATAATTTACTCACCCCAATGCCATCCAAGATATCCATGTCTTTCTTTCCTCAGCGGGAGAGAATATAAACATTTCTGGATTTTTTTTTTAACAATGAACTTCATTGGTTACCATCGTTTTTAAGTCCAAATCAATGCAGTTTCAAAAGTCTTTGAAGTGTTTAAACGGGCTGTACGCGATCACAGCTGAAGAAGAGGTTGTTATCTAGTGAAATGATAGGGAACTACGTCATCACGTTGAAAGGTCACGCTGGCGCCGGCAATACTATTTGAACTACTATTCATATTCATCAGAATGTTATTCATATACTATTCATATTCATATTCACTGAATGCTATTACTATATATATAATAGCAAACAATACTATTTGAACTATCCTCCTACGTACGGTCACATTGTAAACAGTGGGGCGGCACTTCTGCCAGTGTCGGCGTGACCTTTCAACGTGATGACACAGTTCCCTGTCCGTTTGTTGATCAGCTCAATCCGAACTATTGAAGGTAAAAAGTCTAGAATTATAATTTTTTTTTGGAAAATTACCTATCGTTTCGCTAGATAACAACCTCTTCTTCAGCTGTGATCACGTACAGCCCGTTTAAACACTTCAAAGACTTTTGAAACTGCATTGATTTGGACTTAAAAATTATGGTAACCAATGAAGTCCATTGTTAGAAGAAAAATCTGTTGTGTTTTCCTCCAAAAAAAATTCTCTCCCACTGAGGAAAGAAAGACATGGATATCTTGGATGGCATTGGGGTGAGTAAATTATTAGGAAATTTTCATTTTGGGGTGAACTAATCCTTTAAAGTGCATCCACACGTTTACCTGTTGTAGTTTATCAATATTTTGTGCAGAACATAGATGTTAAACATTCTAAATGTTCATAGATTAAATGCTAATTAAACGTTAGATTTAATTTAATGATTTCGACCCTATTTAGGCCGAAACCTAATTTTTTGGCTAAATATTTTCATTTCTCAATTTTGGTGCATCACTTGTCTAACTTTCTTATTGTTAATTATGGACATTTTCTTATACATATTTGACCTCTAATGGTGTATGAGCTTAAGAAAAATAAATACTCCTCTTTTAGAGAATGTTTTTCTCTCTCAGTCATTTATTGCCACACTGCAGCACTGGTAAATGTTTTCTACTTTGAACAATAAGGAAAGACAAATAAAATGTAAAATGTTTGGATTTCCTTTACCTCAGACATCATTAAACATTGTAACATGAGTGAATCCTGAAATAAATTCTCCAGCTTCTAGGAATGTTTTACTGTAATATCTAAGATCCATTTTGAGGATGGAAAGAGATTTTGAAATCAAGCATGAATGCATTAAAATTCCCATTGAAATCACTGGATATGTAGCATAAAGTAAACACTGGTGTGTAAGAGCCTTTGTTTTGTTTCTACAGAGTTTCTAAGTTTTCAAGTCTTTATCCCATTTATTGCAGGGTGTTTTATGGATGACAGTCAATTATGTCATCGTAAGGCATCTTGTTGCCTAAGGCTCATGACTGAAACCTTTCGTTTTCCCATCGATTCTGTTAATGAGGACTCCTGGCTTCCTTTTGGAGACCGAATGAGTGTCGGACTCGCACTTTCACCCCATACTGAGATTGTTCTCCGTCTAGTTTTTCTGTCACCCGGTCAGGTGAACGGCCCTGCGCTTTCCCCATTTCCCCATCTCCACTGTATTGTCATGGATATTGAGTCGGTGTGCTGGTGCATAGCTAAAGGCCTTCATGTTCACGGACGCAGATTACTGCCACTCAGTGCCGTTATTGACATCGATGTAGATGCTCATTAGTTTTTTCATGTTTTCAAGTATTTCCCCCAAAATCGATGATGCTGTTTTGATGCTTTGCAAAATGTTTTTTTGCACAATTTCATCTATAACCTGTGATTGCAATTAAATTGAAAGCATTGAGGAAATGATAGTGTAGGAGGGCAGGTACATCTTGTTCGGTACATAATCTTAATCACTTACAGTATGTTGATTAAGTACAATTGTACACTTTTGAATGGTCACATGATTCTTGTTGGTTCGGCAGATTAGTTCTGACTAGGGCTGTCACTTTACGTTCGAAAATCGATTGCACAATCGATCGGACCAACCAACGCAAGTTTCGAAAACGGAAATAGGGAATGGATTTTAACGGCCTTCTCTCGGAGCGCGTCCGGCTCGTCACGATACGCGCGTCACACAGCGACTGCAGACTCTGACACACACACACACACATAACAGCAAATTATACTTAAGCATAATGTGTCTCTTTTTACAACAAAACTGTGAATTCTCCCGGTATTCAGACAGTCTCATGCATACAGACACAGATTCGGGCTACGGTCTACAATCGCCTTCGTAGGCGAAATTTGTTTGACATTTCTAATGGTAAACACAGCCATGTTGAATCCTGCAGTGATGTTGTTCATTGATGTTATGGCAGTCCACTCTGCTTATTGTTTTTCGAGAATGTTGCACTCCTGTTTGTCATTGTGCACGAAACTTCACGCCAATAAATCATCAGGAATATTGCTGACTTGTGCGCGTCTCAAGCGCGGCGCGCCTTCTTCACGTTCGTCCTAACGCCTGTAGTTGTCCGTGGATTTGCCTATATTTGGCGTTTAAAATGGAAACGTCTTTAGACATGGAAAATCGATTTTACAATCGATTCAATGAACACTTATGTCTCAAAAATCGAACAGGATTTTTTCACAAAAGTGACAGCCCTAGTACTGACCCCTTATACAGTGTTTACTTCAGTCTGAGAGGGTAGAAAGACAAATTCTCTTCCTCCTGTTTCTAAATCTTTATTTTGACCCAGTCAAATTAAATGAAACTCTCTTTTTTTACTTGCTTATTAGAGTTGGGAACTGAGGGAGAGAAAGCCATCTCTTGGTCTATTCTCCTAAAAGCCAGTCCGACGTTGATGTTGTGTTGTGTTTTTATTTATTTATTAGTATGACAACTGATGATTCCTCAGATGATTGGCTTTCTGAACGATCCACTGTGTCGTGCATCTTTAAATATTGGAAGATTTTTCTTGGTTTTTGTTGGCGTTGACAGCTCTTGAGTGTCTGCTTGAACATGTACTCGTCTAATATGAGCTTCTTCAGTAATGCTACAAGCACCTCATTATCAAGCAGATGCAGCTGGAATTAACTATTTCATTTATTAATGGCCTTGATGTGTTTTCTTAACATCACAGAACATGTGACAAGCTGTCAGCATTTTAATTAAAACTTATTTGAGCAAATAGTCATAATTACTGTAGTAATGCACTGTGCTTGTGATTGACATTAACAGATGTTTAGAGAAGTCAGGTGTGTATATATATATATATATATATATACATACATATTTATAATAACTGTTTTAATTAGACCTTAAATGTCTACTTTGGTATACCTTAATATTAATACTTAGCAGAAGCATTTTAATTGAATCATTATGCAAAATAAAAATATTAAAACAAATTAAAAGAGCTGTGTTCTATTTTTAATAGAATTTAAAATGTAATTTAAAATTTTAATTTGTGGGAACCTTTGATACTTTATTCTTTAATGATTAGAAAGTTCAAAACAACAGCATTTATTTGAAATAGATTTTTTTCGTAACAATGTAAAAGTCTTTACTGTCACATATTTTTTATTTATAATTCAAAAAACGTGTGATCTACTTATGATTTGTCATTTTTGTAATCTAGATTAACGTTTTAGCAAATAACTGGAATGTCAGTGTAGGATATAAACATGTATGATTAAGTTCAATTTAAAAACTTCACTGTTTCCAGAACTCATGCCAGAAAACAATCAGTTCTGGGTTACAGGGTTTGACAAACATATTTATGCTCCGTGTCAGGGACCAAAGAATATGATTTGTTTTGGAAGCAGCCCGTGCTTTGTTGGAAAACAGTCGAGTCTTGGGGGGGCGTTGAAGTAGCTATATAGTTTTGTCTGGTATTGATTAATGATAACTCAATGTATCTGTGTGTCTCTCGCTTATGGTAACTGGTCCTCATAAAACAACTTCATGAAGTTTATATGGCCTTCAGATGTCCATTTATTTCTACATGTGCAAGTGTTTTTCTTTAGATTACCTTTATCTAAAATATGGAAAAAGGAAACAATGTTCATAGGTTTTTTTTTTTTTGGGCCTAGCTAAAGAAGTTTTTCAGACTTTGCAAAGTGATGCTTGTATATGTGTACCTAATGCTTTAAAAAAAAAAAAATTTCTGATGTGTAAACATCGTGTTGTGTGTAATCAAAGGTAAATGCAACGGATTGTACGCTTTCTCACACTTCACCAGTCGCTGGAATGCACCAATGTTTGATCTGCCCCTGCTTTCGTGTACCTAGGAGGAACAAATTACAGCAGTGCATGCTGGGAAAGTCAGGCAGCAGCAATGATGAAAAGCACTTTTCCACTCTGTCCCTCGTTTAGTGTCTAGATGGGCAGAGATGTCATCTAGCTGCTTCGCTCTCTTTCGTCTTCTCCTGCTCTTTATCCGTCCCGCTTCGGCTCCGAGTCAGATTGTGAGAGGCTGTTTACCGAGGAACAGATCTCAGATTTTATTTGTTTTTTTTGTTGCTTTTCGACTGATTGGTCTTTTTCATAATATAAGGACAATCTTGCACTGAGATTTATGTTTGAAGGATAGGGCTCCAGTGGGCATTTATGAGAACACCATCACAGCTTTTGCTTCGAAAAGATGGATAAAAAGCTATGTAAAAAAAAGTTGTTTTTTTTATCACATTTCAAAAATCACATTTTTATTTACGTTGTTGAGCAAAACAACCTTATTTTACTCATAAATTGAAAAACTCCATAGGAAAATCTTGAGGGAACAAGTGGCGAATTTGTCTTCGGGGGTTTTAACGTCATCCCTGCATTACTCTAAGTAACTATTTTATAAATAGTTTAAGATAATTTTATCCAAAGCTGTGCATATTCACTACGTTTTTCTATGTCTAGTTCTGTTGGATGGATTAGATATCGGCACTCTTGAAACCAAAACCAACTATTGTCAATATAAAGGGTCTTCATTTATACATAATCATATCATAAATGTCAGCCTTTGAATCTGTGATACTTGATGAACATGTTAGAAACAGGAAAAAAGTGCTTTTTTATGTACAGATGATCTTGAAAAAAGATATTAATAACAAATTATATGCCCTGCCTTGAACCATCAACACTAAGGACTATTTTTGCTTTCAAAACCTCTCATTCAATGTAAATACTTCATTGCGGTATGCTTAGCATTTGAAGCCAAACCAAAATTCATTTACCAATGAATGGCCATTGTCCAAGCACATCTACTGATGCATGTAAAATAAACATGGTGTTTTTTTGTTTTTTTTGGGTGGGGTGTCAGTTTGACAGTAGTCGATGTCCAACAGGAAGTAGACGCTTATAGAAAATCATTGGTGTTTCTGGAGGGAATGTCACATTCATTTACCTACAGGTTTGCAGACTGTTCATTTAGCCAGAGTTTTGAGCAGCTCTTTGTTTCCTTTATTTGGAACAGAACAAAGAGCCATTATGCAGACGAAAATAGCTGACTAAACCGTAATTACACAACATCACAGAGATTCAGACCTAGCTCAGGAGGGCAGAGACGTCAGATTAGGAGAAAGTACACGTAATCATGATGTGCATTCGTCTCTCTAGGGGTAGTAGGCGAAACGACGCTTTCCTAAACTTTTAAGGATGCTAAAAATGATCCCTGAGACCATCTCTTGTCGTCTTTGCAGGAGAGTTCACGGCTGCTGTCGTTGTCGGCGTTGTAGTTTCACTGCCACGGACACCTCGGCTCTGCTGGATCACTTCAACTCGGTCCACTGTCAGGACCCCACAGATCCAGCGTCTGCTCCTGCCAACGGATGCTCGGCCCCTTCGACCCTCCGCATCAAAGAGGAAAGCAAAGGTGACCTGAAACTCTACAGCCTGGTGACCCCAGAGCCCAGCCGAGCCGAGACGCTGCCCGTGAAGAGCGAGGCCCAGGACGAGAAGGAGAAGGGCTGGTTTGAAGGAGTCCGAGGCGGAGAGCAACACGTGCAGAGTCTGGTGTGGGTCCCTAAAGAGCGTGCAGGGGAGATTCTAAGGGGAAGCCCTGCCCCGTTCCCTCAATCCACACTGGGTCTTCTGAACGCGGTGACCTCGGGGGTTAAAGACCAGCAGAAGCTTCGAGACTCATCGGGAATGATCTTCAGCCTCAGCGCTGATGCCAAAGCCTTTCTGCCGGGGACGCCGGCGAGCGGAGAGAAAGCCGGACAGCAGTTCCCGACCTCGACTGAGGGCAAAAGTGCCAAGGAAGAGTCTCAGTCACTCCTACGGGTAAGAGATGGTGGTCTATGTCTGTCCACTCTGTTTGGACTTTATGCTTTTCCTTTCCAGTTATTCACACTCTGAGGTCTGAGGGGGTTTCTGGGCCCTGGAGGGGTTCTGACATGCACTGATATATTTGTGCTTATTTCTGTTACTCATAACATTTTAATGGCTAAAGTCTGATCACACTGTTTTCAGGACCAACTCTGCTGCAATAATATGTGAGCAGCAGGCATTTAAAAGTTTGTAGTTTTGGGAAAATGACGTTTATTCGTGGGTTAGGGTTAAGGCACTGAAATAAGGCCTTGTGACCGTGCTCAACAATAAGGATTTTTAATTTTTTTTGTGCTGGCATAGTCAGTATATTTTCACTGGCCACACAAAAAAAATCTTGCATACATTAATATATTGCTAAAATGTTTTTATAAAATACTATTTGTATAAAACAACAATAATTATTATGATTATTTGTTTTAAATACAGATATATTTTTATTTGAGATATTTTTTTTCATATTTTTACATGTAATATTTTGTTTAAAATATAATTATATAAAAACAAATAATCTATAATAATACAACACATTATTTTTTTATTTAATATTTTATTTAAAATATAATTATATAAAAATCTAGTAATGTATTATCATCATCATCATAATATTGTCTTATTATTTGTTTTTAAATGCATATACATAATTTTGTTTTATAGTTGTTTTTATTTTTAAATGTAATAACTTATTAAAAATACATATTTTAGCAACATTTTATCTACATGAGCCATACTGCAATTAATCGCATCTAACATACAAGTTTTCGTTTACATATGTGTGTATATATGTTATTATATTTATATATTGTGTGTGTGTGTGCGCGCGTGTCTGTGTATATATATATTTACATAAAGTATATAAAAAGTATATTTATATATACATACAGTATATTCACACACGCTCACATATACTGTATATAAATACAATAATATGTATTTATATACAGTATATGTGAGCCTGTGTTAATATATGCATGTTGCAATCAAATATATATATTTGATTGCAGGTTGTGTTTTCTATACAAGAAATTGATACAAATAATTGAATAAGTATATGTACGATATCAACAAATCTGAGATGTATTGTGTGCATTGACCCGTTCTGAAACTCTCTCTGGCCGGCCTTGTTTTTGAGCCCTGACCTGAGAACATCTGCAGTGTTTCTGTTGGGCTGGAGGACCAGTGTCCACGACAGTAAAGTTTTATCAATTGCTTCTCTGTGACTATTTACTGAGCAGCCTGCTTGTTGTCAAGCTTAAGTTGTGTGTGTGTGTGTGTGTGTGTGTGATCATCCTGAAGTCAGTATGTGCAGAGACCCTCTGCAGATTAAAAACCTGGACTAACTAATTAATGCAGTTACACAGAGCCATCGAGGTCCTCATCTCTGAGAGACAAACACAACGAAAAAAACTGGAGCATATACGTCCTCTGAGCTTTGGGTAGTGGACTATACACTCACATCTGATGGAAAGATATAATAGGGAGTACAAGGGCATTCACAGGTGACAAATTCCCAAAAAAAGCCCTTTACCCTCAAATTTCTGATCACTGCACACCTCAATGATGGAAATTATGACCGCTAGGCCTTGAGGGAGCAGTGCTTTACTGGAGGCTTATTTCAGTTAAAAAGCTCACATTAGAGATCTTGTTTGTTAACATATTTATAGCATTTACTTACAGCACTGTATTGATATCACTCAACAATTCTGGTTCGATTCTGCAGACTCTATTTAAACTTAGAATATAATTTTACCCTTTACCCTTTTACCCTTTTTTGACTATTTATTCATTTTAGAGTTTTTGACTATACATTTTAATATTACATTTTTAGAAATCACCCATTGATTTAACATGAAATTTTCAGCATTCAGTGAAATCATCGCATTGTTCGCATACTTGAATTGTGATTGGTCTAGTCATCCTTATATTTACCATTTATGACATACGCTGAAGATCATGTCATTGTTAAAGCGGATTGCATATGATTAAATATATTTACGGATTCTTTTGCAGCCTTGCAAGCATTAATGTTGCCAAATCTGGTTGAAAATTCCTGTAAATTCTCTTCTGCGTCAATGTCAGGAGATGAATGCATATCATTAAATGTGTGTTGGTTACAGTGAGCTGTACGTAATGGCTGTATTATACATCTGTAACAATGTATTTGCGTTTCTTGTCTTCCCATATTCCACGGTCTCTGTCAATCGGATAACATGGTGAATCTGACACAGTGGTTTCAGCTGCACAGAAGCATGTGTTGCGAGTCTATAAAAATCAGGACGTATAGTGTCTCTGTTATACTAGTTGCGATCAGGGCTTCTTTTTTTTTCCCACACAGTTGTTAAAGGTGAGCAGAAAAAAGACAAGCGGAGACTGCTTAAAGATGCACAGCTAGTGAACGCAGGAGTTCTACAAAGGCTTTTTTTATGTAATGTATTCACTGTCTGACATTTCCAGCAGAATTGGGCTGCGGTTAAATGTTAAATGCAAACCCAAGGTCGTGCGATGGTGTGTATTCAACAGCTCTGTATATTTATGTGCGCGTTAAAGCTCCCCGTTCTTCTTTGATCTTCACGTCGACTGACAGCAAGAGGAAGGAGTGGCTCTCCCGCAACTTTCTGACATAATTTCCGCTTGTTTGCCTGTATTTTAACGCTGAGCTCTGAGTAACAAGAGGCCCCTGCTGGGAATCGTTCCTTCCTGTGCATCTCCAATCCAAAAGGCATCACTGTCTGATGTAACCGGCCCAAAAAAAAAAAAAAAAGAAAAGCAAAGGGGAACGGGAATGGGTTTTCCTCCCTGGATGGTTCTGGAAAGGGTTGGCAGGAGAGAAGGCCAGGCGTGGTCCGCTCGGTGGTTAAGTCATTAGGCTAGGCGTGTCGAGAGTGTGTGAAAGCTTCGGGGTGGAGGTGGAGGCCTCGCTCTAGCCCTCAGGAAATGTTGAATCAGAACATTTTTTGGGACTGCTAGGGCTTAATGGGACTCAGAAGGGATCTGAAGTCCGTCACAATATTTTTTGAGTTACCATGACTTGGCGTGTGAGTCATCTATCGTATTATGAAACCCGGCTCAGCCAGGGAGGGGTTCCTCACCGAGGAACCTGAAGAACCCAGTCTGGAGCCAAAGCTCACACAGACCTGATTCAGGTCTCGGAGAGGAGATTGATAACTGAGACTGAGACTTTGTGATGAGGGGTTTGGCTTGGGAGGTGCTTTTAGAAACCGGAGAGCTAATGGTTTCTTTCCTGCTCTTCCTGGTTTTTGTTGCATATTTGCCTATTTAGTCTTATTGCGAGAACAAAAAAAGAGATTTTGATATCTGAACTCAAGCACATAATAGTGAAACATTAGTGATTCATCATTTTTTAATTCTTTTAGTTTTGTTGTTGTTGTTGTCTTCCCACCTTCACATATTAGATAATGTGTTCACATTATATGCCACCTTTGGCCAACTTTTATTAGCCGTTTGCTTTAATTGAGAAAAGAAAGACCTGCATCGCCTACAATTTCTATGATCTTCTTCCAGCCTCCTACTTAGTGACTAAGTTACCACAACTTGATAGAGTGGGATCAAGTTAAATTTCACTTTTTTCCTTCACAGTTTTGAGCTTATTTTATGAGATATGTGTACTTTTGTCAAAATTAGCATTTAAAAATTGTATCTACATTGGGCTAACCTTCAACTTCAGATTATTTTACACTCAAGCATGAGCATAATTTTCCCTCAACGATGAATCATTGAGCAATAATGTAGAGGGTCTGAATGCCAGCTTTTCTTTTGGAGAAGAACTTAGTATAATGTATCATTTTTGTCCATTATGAGCCATAGAAACCATTGTATGTTAATGTTTGTGTGTGTGTATATGTATGTATATGTGTATATAATACTATATCTAATTTATATTCGTTTTTATTAATATTTTTACATTATCTTTTGAACTATTTTATATTTTTTAATTTTCATGTTAATTTTAGTTTCATTTTTTGGTAATTTTGTTATGTACGTTTGACTATTTCGGATTAATTTATTTTTCTTTCAGTTTTTCATTAGTTTATTTATTTCCAGTTAATAATTTTAATGCTTCAACTTATTTCAGTTTATTTGCCAAGATAACATTTCTAGATTTAATTTAGCTTAAGTTTTTCCAACTAATATTTATATATTTTTATTTCTGCTTTATTTCAATTAACAGATTAGTAGGTTTAGTTTTAGTTATCAATATTAATCCTGATCTATATTCCTCTCCATATTTACACCTATGCATTCATGTTAGGACATTTGATTTGTATTTTAAGGAGTGTTTTTTCTGACGTCTAGCATTGTTATAAAACATGCTCCTGACTAAAGATTTTTCTAGCCGATTAATTGAGCCATTAATCGACTAATGGCTCGTTTATATGAATTAAAATAGTTCAATATATACTGCGGGGTAATGAACCTTTAATATATAGGCATAATATAGCCTATTCCGCGATCAAGTGCACACATAGCTTGCTGCAAAGCACCATCAAAAGTAATGATTATGAATGTGGCAAGGAGATATTTTGATTTATTTATTAAAAAGTGTTATATGTGTCAGTGAAGTTGACAATACTGACTCATATTCCATAATCAGAGATTGGTTCATTTAAAAGTAGACATTTCAATCTTTCTATAGATATATTTCTCATGCATGTGAGGTAAGCAGCCTATACGCTGAGTTTCGGTTCATTGATGTGACGCGTTCCAGTTCACGGAGACCGAGACGGCAGAAAGCGCATTCTATTTGTTTTCTTTTTTACAAAGGCACACTCTTGCTGTTATTGTGAATTTACTTGTATAAAAGTACTTTACAGTTTAGAATGATGTATTACTCTTATCGGTATGACCGAAATGACGTAGTATTATGAGTTTCCACTGTCATCAGTGATCGCGCCGGCGAACTCCATGTTGTGCAGTAAGTGCTCTAATACTTTAGCTTCCACACTCCGCACAAACACTTGGATTAGATATGTGCCTAATAATAATAGCGCACGGTTAACATTACGTTACCAAGTTACTTCCATGTTTCAAATGATAAGCCATATTTGAGGTTGATAGGCGAACGTTTGCATTTCCTACTGAAGTGTCCGGTTTGCCCTTGACAGTCAGTGACTCTGATTTCCAGCTTCCTCACACCCATAGAGAGCCGTTCTCCCCCTGTGTCAGCGTTCGGCTGCTGGCCCGTTACCGGCGTCTCCTCATGCCAGAGCTCATTACTCCTGGTCCAGTGTTCTCCTGCATGCTACCCAGAATCCGACTCGTCCAGCGATCAGCAATTAACCCCTCCGGTGAATTGTGGCTGTGCCCTGCCACACAATCATTGTTTAGGGTTATGTTCAAAAGGGACACTGTTTTTTGCATTTGACCTCCTGCCAGTTGCGGGTCACGTTAATTGCCCCAGATTGATATTCCCGCTGTGCTCGGTGCTGGAGTTGGTCAACCCCTGGAGCAAACGGATATGTTTTTTCATCTGTGAAGACTAATCATGCGGTTATCCTTTTATGTTGCCTCTTAGTGCACTTCAGTATCTCTAAAGATAGTCCTATTGCTATTACCTAATTAAGCCTCCAGCCACAAACCCTGCAGATCATCCCAGTGCTCTTTTACTACTTAGACTTTCCTAACTTAACCCTCTGTCTTTGTAGCACTGAAAATGCTAGTTTTGCGTGAGGATCTCTAGAATAGTTTTTGATGTGATTTGTGTTGAGAGAACTTTTCCTACCCTTTGTCTGATTTGATTATTTTGACTCTTTAAAAAAAACACACACAAAAAAACACACCAGCCAGGAGTCAGCAGATGTGAGGATTACTGCACTATTGGTACCAAATAAAATTGTACAAATAATTACTTTTTCCAAACAGGCTTCCCAAACATTTCCTCCAGGTGCCCATTGGCCAGACAAACAAGTAGTTTTACATTGATTGAATCAAGGGATCAACTGGTAGATGCGAGAAACATATTTCTCCATTGAAGGCCATTCAAAAGTAACTGTGTTAACCAAAGCATTTTATTTTATTTTATTTTATTTTATTTTATTTTATTTTATTTTATTTTATTTTATTTTATTTTATTTTATTTTATTTTATTTTATTTTATTTTATTTTATTTTATTTTATTTTATTTTATTTTATTTTATTTTATTTTATTTTGAAAATTATTTTATTTGACTCCAATAAGCATTATATTATATTATATTATATTATATTATATTATATTATATTATATTATATTATGTTATGTTATGTTATGTTATATTATATTATATTAATGTATTATATTATATATTTTTTATGAATAATTGTTTTATTTTTTAAATTAAAATTAGAGTTAAAACTCTTTGACAAGGTCAGCGACGATCTGTTTGCATCTCTCTCTCTCTCTCTCTCTCTCTCTCTCTCTCTCTCTCTCTCTCTCTCTCTCTCTCTCTCTCTCTCTCTCTCTCTCTCTCTCTCAATAAAATTGTACAAATAATTACTTTTTCCAAACAGGCTTCCCAAACATTTCCTCCAGGTGCCCATTGGCCAGACAAACAAGTAGTTTTACATTGATTGAATCAAGGGATCAACTGGTAGATGCGAGAAACATATTTCTCCATTGAAGGCCATTCAAAAGTAACTGTGTTAACCAAAGCATTTTATTTTATTTTATTTTATTTTATTTTATTTTATTTTATTTTATTTTATTTTATTTTATTTTATTTTATTTTATTTTATTTTATTTTATTTTATTTTATTTTATTTTATTTTATTTTATTTTATTTTATTTAAAAATTATTTTATTTGACTCCAAAAAGCATTATATTATATTATATTATATTATATTATATTATATTATATTATATTATATTATGTTATGTTATGTTATGTTATATTATATTATATTATATTATATTAATGTATTATATTATATATTTTTTATGAATAATTGTTTTATTTTTTAAATTAAAATTAGAGTTAAAACTCTTTGACAAGGTCAGCGACGATCTGTTTGCATCTCTCTCTCTCTCTCTCTCTCTCTCTCTCTCTCTCTCTCTCTCTCTCTCTCTCTAGAGAACAGGCATGTGAAGCCAAACTTCTGGCTCTCAGCTCTGGGTTTTTTTTTTTTCTCCGTTTCCTTTTGTTTCTCTTCATGTGTGGTCACCTTCCCTGGAACTTTTTCCATCCCAAATTTCTATTTAGATGTAAGTGTGGCCACGTTTGATCCCAATCTGACACCAAGCCTGGCTGTGGATTCCAGCGTCCAGCACCGCCTGGCCCACATCAAAGAGACAGGAGCCCCTTTTTGTTCCTTAACGAATACAATCTGCCATTTAATTTGTGCGCCGTGTCGGATTAACCGGGCCTCCGAGGAAGGTGACATTCGCTGTTTTCTCCCTTTCCTTTTTCACATGCTTCTTCGCCCACCTCCTTGGGTTGTAGTTCAGCAAGCATTTAGTTGACGTTAAATATGCCGTGCGGATAGACAGCGGGAGAGGGAACTGGTGAAAGGATGAAAGGAGAAGGGAGTCTGGGTAGATGCTGATTAGCTTCACTTTACAGCCTAATGAAGAGACGGCTTACCTATTAGTCTGCTGAATCCGAGTGTCAGGTGCCAGGCTTCAGGATTTGGGAGACGACACTGCTACAGAAACCGTTGCGATGCAACAGCAAGCTCATATGCGGGAGCGATGGATCAGAAGGAGGAGCCACAGTCCTCTAAACAAACACACAACACAAAACAGTAGTGCTTGGCAGCATGTCAATGTGTGATTACCTTGTGGAATGATGTGCGGGCGGAGGTGCAATGACACGAGATCCACAAAAGCTGCTGTTTTACCCAAGGGCCAGACGTCCTCTCTAACCAGGCTTTACCAAACCTGAGGCTGATGTTTGAAGAACGATACGCTTATCTCCCAAATCTATACTATCATGATAATTCGGTGCCAAATCGATATGTATTGCGATTTCTATGAATTGCAATTCTACAAGTATTGAGCTTCGATATTACCCTGGAAATCCAGAGTTCTCGCGAGAGCACAAGCTGAATTTGCTCAGCGAGTTTACTCTGGCGTCGAGTAATGACGCTCATTAAATATGCCCTTGTATCCGAGCTGCACCAATCACATCGGGTTATCTGATATAGGCGGGCCAGAGGCGAGATGACGACAGCGCTGTGACGTCGAAGTCATTAGTAAACATTGCAAGATGGCTATGGATGAACACCAGTTGTTTGAAACAGCTTTGGCCGCTACAATGAACGAGTTAGACTCGGCTTTTTATCTAAAAGAGGAACAGAAGACGGCGCTTGAATCGTTCCTTTGCAAGAAGGGCGTTTTTGCTGTTTTGACGACCGGATACGGCAAGAGTCTAATCTAGCAGTTAGCTCCGCTGGTAGCTAAGCGTATGGGGCTTGTTGTGATTGGTCGTAGTGTTATCCAATTGTGTGCAGTGAGATTTTCAAATGCATGCTTGGTGCCGCCCCTCGAGCTGGCCGATTTACATTAGTCGATGCCAGACCATTAATCTTTCAGATTTAGGTCTGGATTTCCAGGCTAACTTCAATATTGCAATGTATTGCGCTTTTTGTTTTGGGACACAATTGAATCATAAACTTGCATGGACTGTATACGACGAGTCACATTTACAAAAGCAGTTTTATTCCAGGAGCATCAATCAGTACCATCCTACAAAATGGTCATTTTTGAATCCTTGGACTTCACCGTGGTAATCTCTATCACTGTATTTTTTAAGATTATGTGCCAGATTTACTAACAGCTTACTCCAGTGCAAACCCACTTTTGCTGTTAAAAACTACTGTCAGGATTTACTAAAGACCACGCAGTGAGAAATGTCACGCTGAAAAGGTGTGGACACAGTTATTTTTGCGGATGACTTTATTGCATATGCATTTATTGGAGTTTCCCTTTCAGATGCAAAATTTATAGGAGGAGAGTATTTTAATGAATCGTATCAGGTGATTTACTAAGGTTTGCGCTAGCCAATTTACTGCACCATTATTTACATTATTTATTAGCACGTCTTAAACCAGACGCTGATTTGCACTGCTCTTGGTAGATTGTGTTGGTCATTATAGAAATGATCGGGCCACGTCTGTTCTTTAATTTGGAAGTCGTCAGTAGATCAAGCGCAGAACTTTCCACTTCCATTGCCACTTTTTTGGGAATTGCGCTCACGCTAATTTGCCCTGTTTAGTAAATCTGGCTCTAGGTAGTTTCACTGTATATGACTGAGTAGTTATATAGGTTTATAGTGGCTTGTAACGTCATTTAATTAAGGCTTTGATTACTATAAACAGACTGCTTTAGTGACTTCAGTGCAGGTTACATGATGCTAGTAGGTGGTGGCAATTGAATATGAATTATATCAATTGTGAATCTTGTTTCTCCCCCCATTGTGTGTTGACTCTGGATGCATGTGGGAGATATGAATGAATGTCTATGTTTTGGTGTGGAGTGGCAGATGTCGGAGGGGTTGTTAATCTGGTTGCACAGGTGTGAAGTTGAAGTGCTTTGCACCGTTCTGCAGACAGATGGTTTCTCCCCCCCCCCCCCCCCCCCTTCGCCTTTAACCACCGTTTCTGCAACGTAAGGCTTCTCTCCGGGTATCGTGCTGACGCGGCAACCCCTTCATGCACATCCGGGAGCGTAATGTGGAGAAGCGTCACCCAATCTGCCCATCTCAGTGCCATCTCTAGAGTTTTTCAACCTCTCCAGGTGAGAACGGCCGAGCAACCGGTGTCATTTTCTCCTGCTGATCCCCGAAAATACCAATTCATTTCTCTCAAGTCAGATTTCCCCGCACCTGCACAAAACCACTGGAACTAACAATTAATTTCTCCAAGCACATCGTGTCCACATGCCTCTGAACGCACGATTACCCTCCGAGTATCAAAGAGGGGATTGTAGCTTAGGAACAGTAAACTTTGATTGCAACAAGCATGTTCTTCATCAGGGATCTATTAGAATCTGTTTAGCATATTTATGTTGCATATGGATATGTTTTGCATATATCTAGATCAAAGGCTTGGATACTGTACACATGAGAGCATTCTTGTTTCTTTTTAAGATGGTAAAAGAACATGCTAAAAGTAGAAGGACGATAATCAGTTTTACATTGAGCATTTTAAGATTTACATTTTAGATCAGATTTAATAGAAGTGTAAAAAAAATAAAAATAAAATGACCCTATTGTATAATTGGTTTAATGCCAAGTATTCACCATTTATATAGTACAAATTATTTTAGCCATTGTGAATAATGTGCATATTAACACACAAGCCGTATTGCCTACACTCATTATTTACACCAGTAGGTGGCGAACAGAGACTGTCTAAAAGTAAGTGAGTCATTGAATCATTCAGTCAACGTTTCGTTTAACAACACTGATTCATTTAGGAATGAAAATAGGGGCTGTGTTTGAAATCGCACCCTATACCCTCATTCACTATTCCCTACATTACTCCACTTATATAGTCCACTTGAAACAAGTGAGTGAACACAGACACCGAGTGCGCCGAAAGGGCTTTTGCATAATTAGTTCTTGCTGTTTAAAAATTATTTAAAACTTAGCAAACTGGCAGCTCCTGTAGTAATGAAAAGATTGATCTTGAATTTTAACTGTGTGTGTGTGTGTGTGTGTGTGTGTGTGTGTGTGTGGTTGAACAGTAAGTAATATCATACTTGCATTTGAGCTTTTAGTCTGAATATCAGCGCATATTTTGAACACCAGCACTTTTCTATGATATTGCTTGGATGTAATTAATGAATGTGTGAATAATATTGTTATAATAATAAATTATCATTAAATATCCCGTTCCCCCTGTGGTTCCTCTATTCCGGTGAAACGCAGTACTAAACTAACATTGCTTTTTTTACTGTATTGCTCATTCCTTGCTACTCTTTACCATTGCAAACACCTGTATCTTCTCCAGCTTTGCCTGCTCTCGAGTGAAGAGCAATCTCTTTTGTATTGTGTTTCCAATTTGTGTATTTATTATGTGACAAATACACCTTAAAGTTCCTTAACCATAGCACTCAATTCACTGCGAAAGGTTCTCAGGCCTCGGAAGTGCGAGTAAATGCAAGCACAGCGTAAATGAGTCATTGCGAGGAGAAAGGCTTGTGATAAACACTACGTCTACTTCGGGCAGATCCTGAAATGAAATTCATTAGGTCTGCCATCGTTTACATTTCCGCCCGCTGCCTCGAATTATATTTAGTGACAGCTGCTTTGATAAGCCACACTGTATGTTTCTGGGACTATTGAATTTCCATCGGGATTTCTTCCTTAATGTGTTTCATTTTCTTCTCTATAGCCTTTTCTTTTTTTCTCGTCCTCCGTCCCCTTTTGTAATGGTGTGAAGCCAGTCCTGAGGAGGAATATTACATGGTTCCACCTCGCCGGTGCAGATGAATGGGGAGGGTGGAGCCGTTTCCCGACGAGACGAAAAAAATGGGCAAATGATAAATTATCTTTTCTTCTGATCATCATTATCATAAGTCTGTAATTACTGATGACATTTTAAAGATGACCAGGCCCTCTAATCTCTCTCTTCAGCCGGCCCTACCTGTGTATACAGCTGAGTTTCACAACAGAACAGCTTTTATTTTCTCTTTTCCTTTTTATTGTTGACTCTCTGTCTGTTTAGAGAGCTCACCACATGATACAGGGACCAACTCGGCATAACAGGACACTTTCCATGAAGGTACAAAATAGGGCCATTCTCTTTTTCTTATTCAACAAATGGCCAGTGAAACGAGGTGCTTAACCTTTAGAAAATGCTGATCGTGTGTCCCCAAGAGGTCAAAATAAATATTAAATGAGCTGCTTTCTCTTTCTATTCATTTTAAATGAGCTTTGCAGGTTTTACAACCATATTTTCGCTTTAAATGCTCTCATTTGTGTTTCGTTTTTCTAGCAATAATCATTGAATAACAATTAAAGTTTGAATGGTTTTTGGTAATGCAAATGGGTTAATGAAAAAAATGAATAGCAATTCAACAGATAATATCAAAAACATGCCTATTTTAATATTTCAATGCTTTTTATACTATTTTAAGTTGATGGATACAGTCAAGAAGGCGAGGGAGACAGGCCAAAATCCCAGTTTTAAGGGCAGATACAGACGTTTGATGTTTAAAACTAGACTAGTCATGCTAGGTTTATATTTTTTAAACGAACATATCTTGTAGATCTCACAAAAAAAGTGCTAAAACGTTTTGAGATGTCAAAGTGTACCTTATTCTTGGAAAGTGCCACTGATTCCTGTAACACTGCTGGTTTTTATGCCACAAAATTGTGGGTTACCATCTAGAGAGGCCATGAAAGGTTGCAATTTACCTCAAAAGATTAGAAGCAGTGATGTTTATCTTTGTGTGTCTATATCTTGCCAATAAAATACATGTTTGTAGATCATTTTCAAGATGGTATTATCCACAACATGAGCTGTTTTCCAATAGTCCTTCCATCTAATTTAACTGGGCTATGCTTTCTATGCCCAGTTGTTCCTAGCAGAATGGAAGCTTGGCAGGATTATTGGTTGGTTGCCCTTTCAGGAAGTCGGCCTCACTGACAGAAAGATGACCAAGGTTATTTTCCTTTGGTGATAATAAGTAATGGCTTATATAGATCAGTGAGCTCTAATCACAGATTCCTCCCCGCATCTCATTACTTTAACATTCTTTTAGCTGTATCAGCGGCAGCGGTTCTTAGGCGATAATTTGCTCATCGTTCAGTTCTGAGTGGATCAGAGTTCTGGAATGACAATCCGCTGGCCAGAAAAGAGGAGGCAGAGAACAGGCTGTACCTAAAGACTTATTTTAGAAGAACAAAAAAAAATTGCTAAAATGAGAAGTTTTTTTTTTTTTGCTGATTCTCTTTGTCCTTTTATCTCAGAGAAGCTAATTAGAGTGTTAAACTTTTAAAGCTGTATTTAAAAAAAAAAAAAAAAGGAACATCCCTCATTAAATTCTCTCGATATATCTGTGCTTTTTAACAAACACTTCGCAATACACTTGTTTGTGCACTGATTGTCTTTGCCCTTTTCTGGTCATGTAGATAAAGGTGAATGCTGCAGTTTGATTTGAGGATAATACACTTCTTCCTAGGGCTGCGCAATTAATCATAATTGATTTTGGATTTTGATTTTGGCTTCCAAAAATGATGAAAACAAGATAATCGAGGTAAACCGATTATTGTGCCGCTGCCGCATTCAATCAAGCGCACCTTCCTTTGAGTGAGTGTTGTGAAATGCACTCTACTGTTGCTAAACTGCGGGACGTGTTTGATATTAAACAGAGTTATTAACAGCGCATTAAGCTGAAAAAGAGACACTGTTTCATGGGTGGCTTTCTGTGTGCACACTCTTGAGTCTGAGCCGAAGGCGGATAAGCGAATGGGCTTCGGATATGCACCTTAAAGGGATACTTCAGGATTTAGCATTAAGCTTTGTATTAGTAGAAAACCTGTAGTATTTTCGAATTACCATGCTTCCCACCCTCATATCCCCCTGAGATGAGAGATTTATGTATTTTTTTGTCTGAAAAAAATCCTCAGATGACGCAAAAATCGTAATTGTTTGGCCAGAGGCTAAAGACTACAGCCAGTAGGAGGGGCTGTCCCGCATGTTCTCAACCCGCCCATAGAGGGTGGGATCTCACTCACAGAATGTACACAGTGTCAGCCATCTTTCTTTGGAAGCTAAGCTAGCAGGCTCTTGTTCTGTGGAGAAAGCTGAGTAACTGTTAGTAGGAGAAAGCTGAGTATTAGGGGTTACCATCCTCTTTTTCCCGGACATGTCCAGCCGTCGAGATCGTCCAAAATGTCCGGGATTCGGCTTTTGCTTTCTGTGGTCACCATTCATCGTTTACATGCACACCTTTTGTTTCAGTCTAACTGAATTCATTCCGATTGGTGAATCTGAATGTAGTGTTTACATGAACGCTAAACAAGTGATCGGTTGATGTGCGTTTTAACATTGCTTAGAAAATTCCCGCTCCTCCGTGAGAGATAGGAGACCGGTGCGTCTCACACGCTCATCAGTAATCACGCGGCGCCACCGGCCCTCAGCCTCGTCCTGCTCGCCACAGTAAACATAATGAATGGCGACTGTAAAAAGCCGAATCCCGGACATTTTGGGCGATCTCGAAATCCCGTGCAGACTCGTCACGGAGACTCACTAGTAGCCTAGTCTTGTTGTTTAACTGCGCTCTCTTACCGGTAGGCGTGGCTTGGGAGTGGCCTCCTAGGGCAGCGAAGCAAGTGCATTCTGGGAGTTGTTGTCTTTCATCCACATGAGCCAAAAATAAATTTTCTGTCTTTTCTCAGTCTAGAAAGCTCCAAATTCAAAAATAATTTCACATTTCTTCTACATAAATGACCCATTTTAAATACACATTCATTTTTCCAGAGGTGAAGTATCCCTTTTATGCGTACACACAATCTCAAAATGCCTTTTTGGAGAGTGTTCACATAAACACAGTAGGTTATGTATTAAGTATGCACGTAACGTACACAGTTGGGAAAGAAAATGCATGTGAAACAGTATATTGGATCTGTGCATAATCTCTTAAAGTGACAGCAGCCTAATAAACCTGAGGAAAATCACTCACTGATCCTGACTGAATAACTTAAGCTGCTTTAATAAGGATTAATCTATATTTATTGTGTACATTAAGACTATGCAGTGTTATTTTACATATTACATTTTTTTTACTTATCTGAAAACCACTGTTAGTACATCTTCATGAAAAACTTAAACACTGTTCATTTAATTAATATTTTCGTTCTGTTGTATTCGTTAATTTTGTTTGTGATTAGTTTCTTTGTTCTTGTTGAATTGCTGACTGTTTACTTGTGTTATGTAATTATTTCAAGGCTCTTTTTCTTACATTAGTTAACCTAGTTTTAGTTTTTGATGAAGGATTGATAATTGTGAAAATTCAGTGATATTTAAAATGACTCATATCATGAAATAAGACTTTGATCATATCGTGATTATGATTTTTTTTTTTTTTGTCCTGCAACCTTGCACACATTAAAATCTTGAACAGCTCGTCCACAGCTCGGACTCAGTTTGCAGACTGTTTCGGTTTATGGGTTTGAATGCTCTGCTTACACAGAACTTATTGTTCTTTTATTGCCGTTCTTAGTAAGTTTTTGTTAATGTCTGTGTTTGTTTGTCACCGAGCGTGCGTGTGTGTTTGTGTTTCCCGTCCATTTGTGTTCTAGAGCCGTGCTAATGCTGCTCAGACAGGAAGTGGAAAAACTTCCCCCACATCTCGCAGACGAATTCTGTAACAGAGTGCCACATTTTATGAGCAAGGACGGGAGGGAAGAGAGAGAAAAAAAAAAAAAGTGTGTGAGTACCTGCTGTAGTGTGTACGGTCTGAGAGCATGACCTCACCGTCTGAGGGGGCGGAATACACTGAGCCGTTTCAACAGTCTTCCAGGACGCCCCTGTTTATTTTTGTCTATGGAATGATGGGAAATTTGACTGCTGCAGAAACAAACTGACACCCTTGTGCACCAGCCGGCCAGTGTGCGTTTGTGTGTTCGTCCTGTTTCTGGGGTTTGGCTGCTCTGGGCAGGAGGAGGTGGAATGGAAAGGATGGCGAGGTTGTGAGCAAAGTTTGCTGTTCCGTGGCCCATAATGGTCAGATTGTGTTTAAAGCTGAAGCAAGACATAATCGGCGGTAATTCACTCATGTGTCTGTCTGCCATGATTACATCCTTCTACACCATCCTAAATCAAGTCCTTTCAGTTACGGCCAGCTGCTCTCATAACATGTTTGCTCAGCGTCGGTTCCATACGCCACGTGAATTTCCACGCCGTTTTTAGCGAGCGATTAATTTATCGACTTTGAGTCTGAATGGCACTTATGTCAAGTTGCACCGCACCTTCTGTTATTTTTGGCCGCACGCCTCGCTTAGCCTATATTCGCACAGACCCGGGAATGTTTACGCCATGAAGAAAAGACTCGCATTGTTATGGAAACCTGATGTTATGTGCAACTATCTTTCCATTTGAAAGCCCAAATCCAAACGTGGTTCTCCTTATGTTGCTTTATGTGGTAGCAGGTTGGACCGGGTTCACTGTTTTGTGCGCCCACCCTTCAAACGTTCCAGCCACAGCTGCACCGAATCACCTTGTTAAATAGTGCCGGAAACCTGCCTCCTTATACCACCCACGTCTGCTTTCATTCACCAAAACCTTTATAATGATAATAAATGTCAGCGATAATAAAACTTTGCCAACCCCACCTTCCCGTGACGTTATTTACATTTGAACCCGAGCGAAATTTTCAAATGAGAGGGTGTAACGTTATCTGGGTCGGGAGATGCCATGCAAAACACAAGCACGCCCAATATATCGTTGACAAGCGTAATTTCTTCACTGACAGGACAGGATGGTGGTTAGAGTTATTTTTATGCTTTTTTTGTGTAATGCGCTGTTTTTTTTTTTTTAGTATGAATCATTCATTCAATTCTGCAGTCTCATGATGGATATGTTTTTTTTTTTTTTCTTGTAAAATGTCTTGTAGATGTATAACATGTTAAAAAGGTTGAGGTGGGGTGCAGGGATGAAATGGTCAAATCTGTGTTCAAACATCTGGTTTTGGGGTGGGGTGTTCGTGATCTGTGTCTCATTTGTCCTGATTCCACTTGTTTCCCATGGTGGAAACCCCTCGTACGCCCTCTCTCCATCACGTTTCATCCTCTTCCACCATGAATAATACAATATACTGGTGTTTCTAACAGAACTGCAACTTTCTCTTATTGCACTTCAGGGAAGCGACAATATCATCGCCTGTTCGGATCTCAGCTGATATTGTACACGACCCTGAACCACCTCAATCTGTTAAAACTAGGACGTTTTGATCAAACATGTGTGTTTTTGTAAATTTGGGCCATTTTTTTGTTAATTGCACTATATTTGTCTTAAAGTGATAGCACATCTTGTTTCCACAAATGTGTTATTCAGATACACTGTTTCAGTAAACCATCAATGTTATTTTAGTATCATTTATATAATATAGTTTTTATTGATATTTTGAATTAGACTTTTTATATTTTCAGTTTTCATTTTAATTTTTTTTTCAAATTCTGTTTCTATAAAAGTTTTTGTTCCATTTAAAAATTCCATTTAGCTTTAATTTATTTTCATTTCCGTTTTAGTTTTAAATTTCAATTCAAACTTAAATTTCTAAACGTCATTTTTTTTTTTTTACATTTACTTTTTCAACTAATATATATATATTTTTCAACTTTATTTCAACGAAAAAAAGAAAAAAACGCACTGTCTTCTGCTTTAATATGGCTGATAAAACCTGAAGACATTCTAAAAAACCTTTCCTCCTCCATCATGTTTTGCATTTAAACCTTGAACTTATTCAAAATGAGAGCAGATCTAAATTTGGATTGTCAAAATGTCACTAAAGATCATATCTGCATTTAACGATGAAGCAATTGTATATGTGGCGTCATTCCGAAAGCCAGGTTTGCGCATTGAGCGGTGCCAGAAAGAGCCCTAATAATGCAGGAGGGGCCTGAAACCAGAATCCGAGCGGAGCTATTTATGACCTACAGAAGAAGATGAGAGAGATGAAAAAAACAGTACTGCATAATTTTGAATGTTTATATGAATTATGCTTTTGATTTACTGACCAAAGCTTGCTTGTTTGAACACAGAGGTCTAATTCCAGGGCCAGGCCGACTGCAATGAGACATCTGTTTTAACTATGCACGACAAAAGTCATTGACCTGACAGAGGATTTACCAGACTTTTTTTTTTCTCTCCCTCCTCCTCTTTCATGTCCTTCGCTCCTGTCTAGGGTGTGAGACGACAGCCGTAGCGTTGCGTGTAGATGAGACGTTGTGCTCTGTACCCTACTGCAAATGAACATCTGGCCGGCATATTGGTTCCATGTGTGAAAATGAGATCCGTCCGAATAATGACCGGTCTCAATCAGGAATCAGGGCTGGGGGATGAATGCACGCTGATCCTGATTTGCTCGACAGTTCAAATTGGCAGCACCTTACATAATTAAGGAGCAATTGGCCAAGATTAGGCGGGCTTCAGACCCTGACCGATCATTAATTTCGAGCCCCGTCTCAGGGTCTGGCCCCCTGCTTTTTTACTACCCCGCCGACCTCCTCTGGAGTTTGCCAAAGCACTATCAGCTGGTAGCTATTTGTCAGAAACCCCCTCATAACGACCTTAATTGTTTTAGACAAACAAGCAAGCTTGTGGCCTAGGCTTTTTATACAGGAAGACATGGCTTCTTTGATCCGTGCTATATTCTTTAGCGAAGCCTCCAAGCTATTTACCAAAGAGATTTATCCACAGACAGACTGATAGACAGACAGACTTTGAGACTCCAAAACAGCCACTTTTTTGACTCTTGGGCCGATTTAGAGATGAAAGAAACCCCAGTGCTTTAAAGGGATGGTTCAGCCAAAAAAAAAAAATGAAAAATGAACTGTACGGATCTATTTAGTCAAAAATACATTATAAATGGAAGTCTTACAAACACAAATTTTTATGGATCTTTTTATGAGCACTTTTTTTTAACTTTTGAATTAAAATGTCAGCAACTGTGCTGATATTATAATGAAGAGAAAACTCAAGAATGATAAGAAAGACTTGAAAGTACTTTGGCATCATATTATAATATTATGTCTAAAAATTATTTCCTTTGTTCCGTGGAACCCAAAAGAAAATATTTAGAATTTTTTTAAATTAGTTAGTTAGTTTTTTAGTTAAAAATGTAAACTTTAATTAAAGTAAAAAAAAATGTGTGTGTTTGGCAAAAAATCTCGGGTTACACTTTATTTTAAGGTGACGTAGTTACGTTGTGCTTACTCAAATACGTATTGAGTAATATTAATTAACGTAAATATAAATTAAAGTAAGTTACTTGTGCATCATTTACTGTGATAACTTATAGTAAGTACATGTAGTAACGTGTAACTACATCACCTTAAAACAAAGTGTTACCGAAATCATATTAACATGAGGGTCAGTAATTTCTTTCCCAAACAATTAAGCTTCGCACAATCATTTCAGCCGAGCTAAAAAAAGGCACTGTAGAAATGTTTATGCACGGTCGTGTCATTTGTCATATTACTCAGCGCAGGTGGCATTTGAGGCGAGTGTGGCATAATGTTAGCATATGAATGCTGACGGTGGCTGTTATGCTTCATTAAGGGCCGTAAATGCTGCCTTTGTAAGGGGGGAAACAGTTTGCTTGCACACTATTTGGCAGCGGTATTGTAAGGTAATCTTGAGTGAATCCGCTGACAGCTTTTCCAGGTATCACGGAATGACAGCACACCCACATTGTTTAGAGAGAACACTAGCTGATTTGGCACGACGATTCTCAGCGTGGTACGAATAAACAAAGCGCAAACATTCCCATTGTTTACAGGCGTCGCTCCGCAACGGCTCCCGTCCATCAAGGCTTCGGTGTCAGTGATGGAACGTGTCCGAGTGAGGAGGAGACGTGATCAGGAGAATGTGCAGCAGCCTTAAAATGAAAGGGGCAAGTCCATATGTGTGATTCTCTAGCCGTAAACAGCTCGCAGCCAGTGTCAATTACGACGTCAGACGTGACGGCAGCTATAATCACAGCAAGATGGACCGTTCTCACTCATACTTGTCAGGACATCTGCGCGCTGAATCACAGATCGGTGTGCATGTTTTCTGGCTCGCTCTCACGCTGCGCAGTGGAGGCTTCTGGGATCTGCAGGAAAAACGTGGCAGCGGGGCATCAAACAAACAAGCCGGCGTGAAGCGTGTTCGTCTGCGTACGCCGGGGGCCTGACTTTCCTCGCATTCGCTGCCTGCTCTTCCCTCTTTTCTCTTTCATTTCCCTCTGTAATCGTTTAATGGCTCGAGGACGCAGTGCCACACCTACACTTCTCTAACGATTCCCTTTTTTTCAGGTGTCGGCACGCTCTGATTGTCTTCCTGTGCGTTTCTCAACATCGCTCTGCAACAACATCTTCTCTTTTCTCTCCCGCTATCTTGCTCTCTCCGCAGCTTTGTTTAGAAAGGGGCCGTGGAGACAGGAGAAAGGGGGAAGAAAACGAGAAGAGGGGAAGCACTCTGTTTTTGTTATTAAAAGATGTTTTCACTGTGGAATGTGTGCATTAGCTGTAGATTGTTTCCTATTAGCAGCTTATCTCCAAGGCTTTTGGCTAAGGGCCTGGCCAGAGCTTTTTTTTCCAAAGAGAGAGATGGGGAGAGAGAGAGAGAGTGTCAGGCTTGATGAGAAAGAGCCCATGCAGTGCCTGGGGAATTAACCACTGCTGCCATAGAAACCCTGAAATCCATGACACTGGCAGTCCGGTGTGTGACGTGGCAAACACCCTTGGCTGACCAAGCAGAACTTGTGCCCTCACCTCAGGAAGACTGAAAGCAAGAGAGAGAGAGAGAGAGAGAGAGAGAGGAGAGGGGGGAGGGTGGGGGGGGATGTCAGCGTGCTTGCACAGATTGTTTCAAAACATGAGTGAAGGGAAGATTGTAGTTTAATAGAGTGGTGAAGGTATGACGTCACTTTGTAGGCCAAAACGCAGAAGCGAGTTAGCATTTTAGCGCTTCCGGTTCCGTAGTCCCGAAGTCAATGGTTTTTTTTTAATGGGGTTTTGGTTAAATGTCTAGAATAAGGTCAAGCACAAGCTCGAGACACTTTCACGTTTTATTCTACGGTCGAGTTAGCATCACGCTGGTTCCCTCGACAAAAATCCATTAGGATTTTCCCATAGGCTTTTGGATTATCGCTAAAAACAAGCTCTGTGATCGACAAAAGTTTATGATGCTTGCACGTTTTGTCCATCTAGATAATTATCACAGATGAACACAACTTTTATGAATTTTGAAGCTTAAGTGCAGTCGCCAGAAGTAAGTAGGCTAAAAACGAACTACACCACGGTCCCACAAATTCAACGTCACCATCACTAAACTTCCGACAACTCTTTCAGTTTTTTTAGATCTAAAAACGTTTTTTTTTCACAACATTTGAGTTAGAATAGTTTGGAAGAGCACAATTATAGCCTTAACGATGCTGTAAAAGTGGACTGATGACGTTTAATCTCCTCGACAGCCTCTGTTGTCCTTTTCAGCAACCGCCTTTTTCACGACACGTTTATGCAGAACTTGTGGATTTTTATTTTGTACTCATTTATATATTTGAATTGCTCAACTCAAAATATTTGAGTAAGCTAATAGAATAAATAAATGGAAATCCCAGCCCAGTTTCAGTCAAATGTAAGTTTGTTTAAATGTAAAGTAACAAGTTCATAAAACTCAAAACAATGAAACAATTCAGATTACTTAACATGTGTAAGTTTTGTGAACTCAAAAGAAAAAGAAAGTTAATTTGGTTGAACTAATTTGTTCAATTTGAGTTGACCCTACTTAAACCAATGAATTATTTTGAGCATAAGGGTTTACAATGGTTTTCTCTCAAGGATTGCTCTACTTCTGTGTGTGACACTACGTTCATAAAGCCTAAATTCAATCTGTTCATCATATAAAGTGATTTAGTCTCTTCAGAAAATTTGGACTAAACCGCTCAGTTCATATGGATTGGTTTAACAATCTCTTTATGAACTTTTTGAAGCGTCATAGTGGTAGTTGCGTAACTGTTTATGGAGGGACAGAAAACTCTCAGATTTTGTCAAAAATATCTTCATTTGAGTTCTGAAGATGAACGAATACGAGGGTGCATAATTAATAACAGAATTTTCATCTGAGTGAACTCTCCCTTTAACAGTCCCACACTTTCTGTCCAACAGAAGTTCTCCGAGAGCTTGTAAAAACCATTCCTGAACAAATGTGCGCACAATTCTCAGCATTCCTTCGCAGCTGCACCGCTCGGGTTTGGAAAGTACTAAAGTTGAAAAACATGGTGTTCATATTCACTTTTATGGAGGACTAATTAGGGATTTTGTGTGTTTTCACAAACAGGTTGTTCATGGCTACAGATGTTAAGCTTCCTCAGTGTTTGCTGAGCTTGGCCCGTTGGCCTGGACTACCGCAGACTATTTGCTCAGGATAACTTCATGCTCGTTGTTTCAGCATGCTTTCAGTTGTGTGCATAAAGCTAGAGATTTTATTTTTATGATGCATCATAGATAATTCATGAAATGAAGTGTGGGTTTGTGTTGGGCGAGTTGCTAAATGTGTGTTACGGAGATGGGCCCGCGGGTTAATGGGACCCTTGGCAAATCCGGCAGGAAAAAATAAGTCCGGTTCTGCTCGGCCCCTCCTGGTCATTGGCTTTTTATTTTTAACTTCATTGTTGTAGAAAGGAGGATCAGTGCTGACAGCCCTCCTGCCAGCTGCACTTTTATCTCTCCAGCCCTTTCCAGATGAAAAATACCTTCTGCATTTGCAAAAAGTCTGTTTTTGCTGTGCATTCACTCAATAGACCGCCCTTTCTTTTTAAACAAACATAAACATTTACAGATTTCTCTCCACAAGAGGGAGAAAGATCGCCTGGAACATAGCGAATCCTGCAATGAAATTTGGCTTAATCCTCGTCTCTCAATGCTAACTCCCCACAGATGTCCCTCTGCCGGCTCCCAAACACAGGTTCTGTTTCAGCCCGACTCTGGTCAAAGTGACTTAGCCTGTGTAAACCTTGCGACTGCCATTGATTAGCAGTTGTGTCTCTGCCCTCCTCAGACAACACCGCTGGGACCGGCCCGTCCATGCTATTTCTGGACACTCCAGTAGACCACATTTCCTCCCAGAACGGCTTGTGTTTAGAAAGCAAAGGTTATTTATTGTTTGCGAAACAGAGAAAGGTGTACATCATACTTTTTGACAGGAAAGGTACGATGCGATATATTATTCATGCGTGCCTGGCAGATAAAACAGTCAGTGTGTCTGCTAATACACTATTATATATATATAAAACTGAATTTAGGCACTACAGCAAAACATCAATTATGAATGGGCTTTCTAAGGGTATGCCACTGGACATTGTTTGTTCACTATTTACTGCTTTGTTTATTTATTTTATTGTATTTTTCCCCCCCTTCTGGATTCAGCAGACCTGGGGCTGGATTCTCGAATCATTATTAGGAATGAAATTTTTCTTAGCTGCTATTTTCCTCTTATTTTCTAAATTAACTATAAAGTTATCTTAAAACATTTCTTAAGAATGTTCCTGTCTTTATTCAAATTTGAATAAAGAACAATCTTAGAAAATGCAGTATTGTGAAATATTAAAACTTTAAACAACTGTTTTCTGATTTAATATGTTTTAAAATGTAATTTATTCCTGTTATGGTCACATGATCCTTCAGAAATCATTCTAATATGCTGATTTTCCTCATTTCTGATTACTATCAGTGTTGAAATCTGTTGTGCTGCCTAATATTTTTGTGGGGAAAAATTATACTTTTTTTTAGGATTCTTTGATAATTATTAACGTAATACTACTACTAGGAACGTAGGAGTTGTTTGTCAGTTTTTTGATTTTCAGAACTACTGTATTTTACCACTATTAGTTTATTTTAAAATGCATCGATCTTGCCATTAAAATAGCCATAGATGTTGGCATGGTAATTAAAAACAAACAAACAAACTAAAAATCTCAAATTCTGAAATCAATCTCAATTTCTTAAAGGGGTGGTATAATGCCCTTTTCACAAGATGTAAAATAAGTCTCTGATGTCCCCAGAGTGTGTATGTGAAGTTTTAGCTCAAAATACCCCACAGATATTTTTATATAGCATGTTAAAGTTGTCACTTTTTGAGGGTGTGCAAAAACACACTGTTTTTGTGTCTGTTCCTTTAAATGCAAATGAGCTGCTGCTCCCGGCACAGGGGGCGGAGCTTCAAGAGCCCATTTACCTCACACACACATGCACTGGAAACTTTTAGCCTTTAATGTTCAAACCGGAGTCAGAAAAATGGAGAGACTCAAGAAGAAGTGACAACATGTAGAAGCAACAGGACATTTCTGAATGGTTAGTTGGTGAATTTATGTAGCTTATGTGTAGTTATCTTCTAGTCACTGATTAGCATATTCTGTCATGATTATCTATAAATTGCGTTCCGGGGGCGGGGTTTATGTAAATTCTAGGGTTGGTGATGTCACTAACCCGGGAGGAAGCTTGTGTAGTCTCTACCAGCCGTTTGTTGTAGTTCTTAAAAAGCGATTTCTTTAAAAGCAAATATCTCCCTTTGCTTTGAACTTTGAGCGTTGTAACTTTGCAGATGTTGTTTATGCTCAAACAGCAACATTACACACTAACTAAAGTTAGAAAAGTCAAATCATAATCAACCACCGCTTTAACTTCTTCCATGAGAAGATTTTCGTGAATCTGGCTTGTTTTTTCTTAGACTTGTTGTAGGTGATACACCTGGTAGATCGCAATAATCTGATTCCAAAACTAATCTTTTCTCCACTGATGCCTGTTCAAAAGCAGCCATATACTTTGATGAAATAAATATGAATATGC